>JAHBCN010008625.1:0-38097 GCA_019359885.1 Listronotus oregonensis | reverse complement strand
GGGAAGGGTTTGTTTTTGTTATTTTTTCCAAAAATTTTAAAACCCAATCTTATTTATTCGTACTCGTATTTTTTTTTTTAATATATCGAAATTTTGAAGGCCCCTTTAAGGGGGGTGTCTATTTTTAAACCATACGTTTGGTGTTTGAAAAAAGGGTTTAGTATATATTTGACTTTTAAAAAAAAACCTTGATATTAAGATTTGATGTTATTTGACACCCCTTTTTTTTTATATTATTGGCGTTAACAATTATTCTTGATTTTTTTTAGTTCCATTAAGCCCCGACAGATAAACGTTACTTTAAATTTTTAAAAATTTAAGCTGAACGTCTTGGGCTCATCATCGGGTTAAATTCCGATTTTAGTCGATAGCATCCGAACGGTATGATTAAAAAGGGCGCGTTTGCGCGATCATTTTCTAGAGCATTGGGTGTTTCCGTTTGACGTTTGAATTTTGATGTTTAATATTTAATAACGCCATTTTTTCCCCTGCAAAAAACCAATATATCTCATAGACGTAACCAACTTTTCTAATCACGGTTTTAACATGTCACGTTTAACATTTACCAGACATTTGATCACCGCCATTTTTTAACGCATGCGTAAGCCCCCAAAGATAATCTCATACACATAGCATAATTTTTCCAAGTCACATGGTCTTTGATATATGACGTTTGACATTTAACTTTGGGCGGTGGCTGCCACCATTTTTTATCGCATGCGAAATACTTAAAATATACTCATACACGTAACCTAACTTTTCCAAGTCACGGGTCTTTGACATATAGCGTTTGACATTTGACATTTGACATTTAAATTTATTTTGGTTGTCGCCTTTTTTTTCACGCATGTACAATACTCTAAAATACACCTCCCCCAAGTTTCCCTAGATTTTCTAAGCCCGGGTTTTTAATATGAGTTTCATTTGGCATTTGACAGCTTACAACCCCCTTTTTTTTAGCGCATGCGCATACTCAAAATAAACCTCGCCAAGATTCTAATTTTAAATTTTTTAAAGTTTTCGAGATATGCCCCCCGGGGGGTTGGGGTAGAACAACCATCTCCCCTACTTATATGTATAATATTAAAAAAAAAAGGTGGTATGGTGTTTAATTGTTTTTAAGTTTACCAATTTACTTTATATAAACATGGGAACCATGTTTTATTTAAAATAACAGATATTGATGCTACAATTTATTCTTATTTAATAAATTAAATGCACTTTCCAATTTTTTGTTTTTCTTTATGCAAGGGGCCCCCACGGCCACCAAACGTAGATTGGTATTTTTAATTTTGTTTTTTTTTTTTTTTTTTGGGGGATTTTTCTTCTTTTTTAATGCAGGCGATCTGCAAGTTTATAGGGTTTAAATGGGGCCGAGCAGGCTCAGCTTGCTATACCCCGAGACCTGGACCGAAGTTTTTAGAAAATTTCAAGGCTATTACTCCCAAAAAAAAGATAAAAAAAAAATTAAGGATAATATTCTTTGTGGTAATAAATTTTATAATTTTATGTCTCTATGTTTTTTTTTTAATGGGAGTTGGGAAACTTTTTAACCCAAAACGCATTTTTAAATTCTCAGTAGTAATATTTTCATTTTTTCTATAAACTTTATACTGTTTTTATTCGGCAAGAATATTTCGTTCTTTTTTTAAAGGCAATTTATTTAAATTTTAACAGGTTTATTTCATGAAAGGGGAGTATAGATAAATTATGTTTAATGTTGTAGTGTGGGCTAATTGATAAAAAAGAGAAATTTAAATTATATACGTGTTAAAAAAATTTGGATTTTCAACAATTTTTGATTTACAGTATGACCCTGAAATACGCATACTTACGGGACACTTTTAAACTTTTAGATCTACCAAAAAAATGTTTTTAAACCCTTTTTTAAAAAATTAAAAAACTTTTCGGAAAGGTGCAAGTTTTTAAGACATAAAATTAGTTAAAAATTGTATTAAAAAAAAATACACTAGAAATTTAAATTAATTAAATTAATAGTTTTTTTGGATTTCTTAAAACTATTTAATTTAAATTGAAATCAAGGTTTAAAAGAGGTTTATATTTTAAATCATTTAAATGGTTTAGTCTAAAAAGTGTATATTTTAGAGCGCAGTTTTCTAAAACAATTTTTTGTTCCTTGTAACAAATAAAAGCCACAAATTATTTTTTTAAATACTTAATTTTTGGTTTAAAATTTTATTTGGCTTGTAGTCAATACCTTGTAAGTAAATTTTAAAAATTTCTGTTTTTGTAAAAATGTTTACATTGTAAAAAATTTTGGAAAGAGATTTGACATTTTAATTTGTGTAGGTTTTTTTTTTAATTTAAAATATCAATATTTTTTAGACAAATTCTGTTAGGTCAAAATCGGTATGAAGGGGTTTGGGAAAAAAATTAAAAGGGTTTGCCGAGGGGGTACCAGAAGTTGCCCTAGAAGCCTTACAACCTCAGTTAGTTGTGCCCAAAAAGGGGGAAGAAACTGTAAAGATAGTTGAAGAAGTCAGCTAAAAAAGGGGAAAAAAAGGTTTTGGGGAGAAGAGGTACGAATTTTAAAAAATGTACGGGACGAATGGTCTTTGTTTTTAAAAATTTTTTTAAAGCCTTCCAAACATTTTTAAGGACTATTAGATGATGAAAGCAATTATTACTTTAAAAAACAAAATTTTTTTTAAGATGTTATCCTCTACGGGCCCCTTTTAATTTTTTTTTTCGGGAAAAAAAAAGTAGCTAGGAAAAGAAAAAGAAAAAAGACAAAAAGAAATTTTTGGTTTGAAAAAATTTTAAATTTTTTGGCCCCTTTTTAAATTTTTCCCTTTCTCCAGCTGACTTTCCATCAAAAAATATAAAAAACCAAAAAGGTTTAAATTTTTGGGGGAACTTTGGGGATTTTAAAGGTATATTTTTTTCTTATATCCCTTTTTTATTTTTTTTTTAAAAATATTTATATCCTTTTTTATAGAATTTTTTTAAAGGGGTATTTTTTTTTTTTTTTACTTTTTTTTTTATTTTTTTTTTTTGGAATTTTGGGGGTTTTTTTTTAAATTTAAATCGTTAATATCTTAAAAACTAAAAGGGCTACAAAAAAATTATATAAAAAAAACTGACGTAGTCTTATTAGGCCATCAATTTTAATTATATATCTTTTTTTTTAAAATCAATATTTTTCGAGTTATATTTAAAAAAACCCATTTTTCACCATTTTTTCTAAGGTAAAAAAGTGAATTTTAACCCGCTGCTAAGGAACAGTTCGGGAAAATTAAAATTTTTCCTTAAATATAACAAAAAGTTTTACTATCTTTTTTGCTTGGATTTTTGCTGTGGCCTCCCGGACTATAACGTTCTACTGCTCTTTGCCCAGTTTAGTGTTTTAAGAAGAGGTAATGGGGTTTAAAACATTATAAAACTTTAAAATTTTTTTTTTAAAAATTAAAAGCCCCAAAAGAAAAAGCAAAGTCTTAAAAAAGTATATTGTCAACAGAATACATTTTATTTAGATTAATTAGGGAGGTACAAAATTCTATCCATGTTTTATATTAGTACCACAAAATATATATTGTTTTAAAAATTTTAAAACATTATAAAATAGATTTTAGGCACAAGTAGAGCTTATAAATTTTAGTTGTCTTCTAAGATTAGCAGTCAAAGCCGATGGGTCAGATATGGACTGATTTATTTTGGCGTTTCAGTTCAGAGTGGAGAGAGGGTAGGGGGGACGGGGAACTGTTTAAATGTTCATTTGATTTTTTTACCAAAGCCTTCTAGACTTATTTCAGAAATTGAAAATGGCTTTTTGCTTATGTTTATAAACAAAGAACTTTAAGTCTTGTAATAAAAATGCATTTAACTTCACTACTTCATAGGTTAGAGTAATTAAGTAAAAACTTGCTTACACTAGAATTCATACCAATCACCTAGTCCTAAATTACTTTGACGATAACTCACGGCTTATTGACAAAAAAGTGTAAAATAGAGTACTATTTTCTGGATAACAAACCGACCTATTTTTGTCAACAAAGTAAAAAAACTGCGCCCTTTGATTTTAAATCGGCTGTTTATAACGTTATTTTAATCTTATTTTAAATCATTGGCCATACTGATTTTCTGGTATACCAAACATTTATTACCAAAATTGTAATGAGAAAATAAGACCACTAGAAAAAAAAATTGTCAGTTTAAATGTTTAGGGTACTTAATTTAAGAAAAAGGTGCAAAATTTTCTTATGACCCTTTGACGTCAAATTTAGGCATCTGAAACACAAAAATGTATTCTTAATTTTATAAAAGTTGGTAAAGCAACAAAAAGGTATAATTATAGATATTAACCTACCATGCCTACAATTTCTTTCTTTTATTTTTGTTATTTTTTTAATATAATACTTTTTGAAATAGAGTTTGGGATATTGCACAAACAACTATTGTTTAAGAATTTTGAGAAAAACATAATATTTTAATATAAGAAGAAATAATCGTTAAAAAAAAAATAAAAAAACTCAAACGGATTAAATCTTTTAAGACAGTTGTTTCGTTTTATATAATACGTCAGCGGGCAATTTATACAAGTTAATTTTAGGATATTAAACCAGATAAATTACCTGCTCCCAGTGGCATCGGTACGATTGAAGACTATTGGGGTCCATCTAAAAAAGTTTTGGGTGATATGAAATTTCTTGAAGGCTTGGTCAGTTTTGATAAAGATAATATTCCGCCACGAATTATGGCCAAACTTAAAGAACAAATACTTAACGATGAAAATTTTGATCCTGATAAAGTTAAGGTTGCTTCATCAGCAGCGGAAGGTAGGCAAAAAGTTGTATGTAGTAATAATTTTGTTTTAAATGTGAAACAAAATTTAATGATTTTTTTCCATCAGACATTCAGACACAAGAGTTTAAAATGCAAAGTCTTAAGTCTTGGTAAATCGTCAAGTATAAACAAAAAAAGCTTAAAAGGAGGCTAAATATATAAAACGAAATATATTAATTTATTCATTTTTGAATAAGTAATCGTTTCTTTACTCAAACAACAATTGCTGTAAAACAAATATTTTTATTGTTCTATTTTTTTTTGTTTTTTACTTCCAGGTATCTGTAAATGGGTAATTGCCATCTCAAAATACGATAAGGTTGCTAAAGTTGTGGCCCCTAAAAAAGCTGCTCTGGCTATTGCCGAAGAGCAGTTTAATACGGCGATGGCTTCATTGGAAATAAAAAGAGCACAGTTAAGAGAAGCAAGGGAAAGGGTGAGTATTTTATAAAAAAACTAATGTTTCATTATATAAGTTAATCACTTTAGGATACAAAAATGCACAGAAATATTTTTGTTAGGTATCTAACACAATATTTTTTTAAATATTTAAAAAAGTGAAACTCGTAGCTGGTAAAAAATATATTATTGCTTATTTATTTACAACCTTTCATATTAGGTCGCAAAACTTGAAGAAAGATTAGCTGAAGAAAGTAAGAAACTTCAATTACTAACAGATGAGGTAAATCTATGCACCCTTAAATTGCAAAGGGCTGAAGATTTAATTGGTGGCTTAGGCGGGGAAAAGGATAGATGGAGACGAACTGCAAAAGAACTGGGCGAAAGATACAATATGTTAGTTGGTAAGCAAAAAAAAACCAAAACAATTGCTAGATTATTAATTTTATATTTTTTTTATAACCTGTTTTTAATAGTCCTGCTAAAACACGCTTCTCATCAGCGAAGTTAAGCAGCGCCGGACATGGTTAGTAATTGGATATTTGACTGCCAGTGAACACTATGTGTCGTTGGGCGTGGTTCGGAATCTCTATTAAATTGTAGATCCCGTCTGGATGACATTACCAAGACATTAATAAGGGGTACTTAAAAGGTGATAGTTATTTGTATAATGTACATGCTGGTTCTACCGTGTTGTCTAAAAGATGTGGTAAAATGGAGAAAGCCTTCATGAGCTGTCAAAAGAATAAAAAAATATGAAATAGACTGTTCTAAAATAAGATAATTGAAAAATTGTTGTCCCATTTAGAAGCCAACTTCATAAGTGGGACAAATAAAAAATTTGTACCTAGTCGCCAAGGGGAGACTGGGAGGGGGGCAGTCGCCCCCCCTTAGAGATCAAATGTAGCTAGCCGCAAAGCGACCAAAGTGCGAGCAATTGACTTCCTTACCTATTAATAAATTCCGCATCGCATGACAAAACGTAAATAAATTCACAAGGTTTAATGTATATTGTAGAAAGTATTGAAATATTCAGAATAACATTAAGATTTTGACATCCGTTTTTAAAATCGCCGCCATTTTCATCACGACTATATCAGGTTTGGGTGCGAAATCGATTGCACATAGCATAGATGAGTTTTTGACAAAAGAAGATCTGAATATAAATAAATCCGTTGGTTTTGGTTTTGATGGTTGTTCAACGATACCAGAAAAAGACGGAGGGGTAAAAGCGATTTTACGCAAAAAGCACACCAAAGCCCTCTACTTTCATTGCTCGTCCCACAAACTGAATCTAGTTATCAATGATCTAAATTCACTTTCTGAAATTAGAAATGCCATGGGAACCACCAAAGATACTACAAACTTTTTTCGGGAATCAGTTTTGTGGAGGAAGTTGATACCTAATATTTCCAGACTTTGCGAGATAAGATGGAGTGAGAAACACAAAAAAATCAATTTTTTTTTAAATCCAGTAATTCTGGAAGCCTTACAAACATTATCTCAGGAAGGAAATAGTGCAACTCGGAAAAGTGCCTTCCAACTACATGCGGCTACTTCCAGAATTTCTTTCATTCTCGGATTATTTTTAGGTTAGCCAAATACTCGGCTTTGATGGAACCCGTTGGCAACGTTCTCCAATCTTTAGCTTTGGACGTGGTCAAAGCCTCGGAACACGTTAAAAGGATTTTACTTTTAATTAAAAACCACCTTGAAAATCCGGAAAAAGTGACAGACGAAATTATAAAGGAAGCTACTGCTGTTGCGGAGAAAGTCGCGTATTACGGGGAAACAACGTCATAGCAACAATCATCTGGCAGAAAGCCCTTCAGAATACTGAAAGAGGTCTTTAGTAATACCATACTTGATTTCAATTATTACCTCCCTTAAAGTACGTTTTGCTGAAGAAATCACGCCATCATTCGCATTATCTAAGTTACACCCGGCGCAGATGCAAAAGATGACAACTGAAAATCTGAAACAGACTTGTGAATCTATTGCCCAGTTTTATGATTTACCGAACATAAAGAATGAAATCGAACTTTGGCAGCGATTGCGGCACGATAGGCTTAATCTAACAAATCTTACAGTTGTTGATATCCTAAAAGAAACAAATTCCTTCTTTCCCGAAACGGAAAATGCATTGAAAATTTTTATCGTTTTACCATGCATGACCTGTACAGTAAAGCGATCCTTTAGCAGCCTCAGAAGACTGAAAACATGGCTAAGAAGCACCATGGCAGAAGATCCCCTTAATGGTATGGTCATGATGAGTGTACACAGAGCTATAACAAATAAAACCCTAAATAATTTTAATGATAAAGTGGTAGAAAGTTTTGAAAAAAATCCCCGCAGATTATGTTTTAATTAAATATTATTTTTGTTAAAATAAATAATTATTTCTGTGTTTAAAAGTTTGATTTAGTTATTGTGCTGTCGAGGGCTTGTGAAGTTTTATACATTGATATCAGAACCGTTCTTATTACAATCGTCATCGAGGCAAAGACTTCCAAAGTGTTACCATGCGTTCATATTTTTTATCCTCCATAATATTGCCCCATTGCCCTCCCCTTAGTCATAAGCTGGCGACGCCCTTGCTTGTAGCTAGGGGCTTTTTTAAGGTTCGATCTATTGTTTTATTGATTCGAATCCTTGTTATTAATGTACCAACTATACCTATCCTAAAAATATAGGTAAATCCAGGAGACATGGTGAATGAAAACTCCTAGATACTTCACCCTTCAGATGTACACAAAAATTATTTAAGTTATGGGTAGCTTAATTTTATTAAACCTCTGTTAAAAAATTGCTAGAAAAATGTGCAGATTTTAAGACTATGTACCTCTTTATAAGTCACAAAATATCTTGTGGGAACAAACCAAACAAAATCTTTAATTCCAAATATCCCTGTATATTTGGAACAATAAACCAAAATATTTTAACTTAAATTTACCTTAATAAACTGTTATAAATATAATTTTTAAAAACATATACAAGTATATCACGATATTAAGATTTTAGTTGGCATAATCCATATTATTTATTCGATACTGAACCTCTTTGTATGTAGTAAATGTTAAATCAAATTAATTTAAGTCTAAACAAATATATAAAATATTATTCCGTTGGATGTAGACGAAATTTCACATTTTTCATGCGTTTATATTGGAATTAATAAACAGTTAAGCTGTAACTTTTCAGTGATTTTTTTGGGCCACCCTGTAGGCCTGCACAAAAATGTACCATTTAAAAGATATTTCTATTGATCTAAGAAACAACATACTCAAATTTTAAAAAAATCGTTCGGGAGCCAGAATCCCATGTTATGTGTGCCTTGAACTAAGAAATTTTTCACTTTTTCAATGTTTCATAACGACTAATACATACAAAGTAATGAGCGATTAAAGTAGAAAAAAATTATTTTTTTCTACTTGAATCGATATTGATTTAATGAAATACGATTTTTTTTATTTAATAAATATTTTAAACTTTTCTGAGGTGGAGTATATTATTATCTTGATTCTTATTACATTTTTTAAAAGGGGTTTCAGTAAAAATATGCCTGTCAATTCGAATATCCAACCAAAAATAGTTTGGCTTGGCCTAGTAGGCAAGTAACTAGCTGGTACAAGGTTCGAAAAACATTTTTAATAAATAAACCCTTTATTAAAATCAATGAATAGTTGTGTGTTATTTTCTCTTTTTAGTTTTTTTTAAGTCGTGCTTATTGTTAAAAAAAATATTTTATTCTTGTTTAGGAGACATACTCGTATCTGCTGGAGTAGTTGCTTATCTGGGAGCATTTATTATGCAGTTTAGAATAAAACAAATAGACCAATGGGTAACGCAACTTATTGGATATGGAATTGTAACAACACGCGATTTTCAGTTAACACAAGTATTGGGAGAACCAGTAGTTATTAGACAGTGGAATATATATGGATTACCAACGGATAATTTTAGTATTGAAAATGCTATTATAATTTCGTAAGTCTAACAGTATTTTATTTGGGTGTCTTTGTAGAAACGAATTTAAAAACTTGTTTTATGTCAAATACCTTTTAAAACAAGTTAAGCCAGATCAAACATCAGAATATGTTGATAATGATTGTCTGGTAAGGTAAATTGAAACCTTACCAGGCCAAGTATTAGTATTAAAATACCTTAAATTTTGTTTTTTTCAGACTTATATTTTTAGATTTTTGTCTATTTTATTAATCTATTTTTTTCGGCATTATTTAATGCATGATTCTACTAGCTTAGAGCTAAGCTAGCAAAACTACACCACAAGGCAAACTGAAATTAGGTTTATTATTTATTTACTGTAGTAGGCAGTTAAAAACCGATAAAACTTCTGTTCTTCAATGTTACTTTTTATTGTCTTCTTCATTTTTATAGACTTTATTCGTAAATTTCGTATATCAAGTTTTCTTAGCTTAGGACACCGTTCTTTATGATTTTACTTTCGGCTATATCCATTTAAGTTATTATTCATGTTAATATGATAATTATTAAAGTCTACTCAGTATGACCATCAGTTGTTACCTTTATAGTTGGCAGCTTAAATATTAACAATATTTTGGTTTTACTCAGAACATTGGTAAATCACCGTTAAACTCGTTTAGAAATTTTCGTTTGAAATATTATATGGATTCCAAATAGTATTTGCATACACACATACAATGACTGATTTATAGAGTTTGGTAATCATTTCTACGTTGCTGTTTTAAAATGCCCTCTTTATCAAATATAACATATCATTTGCTTTGTTAACAGTTTATATGATATAGTAATTTAATTTTAAATTAGATTAAACAATTTTACCTAAAGAAGTTGCTTGAAGTGTTTAAAGAGCTACTTTTTTATATTGTAAAGTTGTGGATTATTTGTGCCTATGTGCAGAACAGAGAACAATATCTTATTAGGCTTCATTTGCCACTTGCTAGTCCCAATTTTAAGTTTAAGGATCTCTAAATAATATATTACAGGATATCAGTGGGTTCGCAAAAAATGTTTAGCTTATAATATTTCTAGTAAAATTGCTGATGTAGAGAAAAAAATATGTTTCGTATTGAACCTCCTGAAACTTCACTTATTAAAATAATCTAGTGGACTTTTGAAAACTTTAAATAATAATTTTTGTAAGAAAAATTATTCACAATAAAAGACATGTTTATGTGTTGTAGCATAAAAAGTACCAACTTGATACGTTTACTAGTGGTAAAATTAAGATTTGGTGGTAAATAAATAGCCTTTGCAAATAGTTACATACGTCAAGGGGTGTATTTTATTACTAATAATTTTAATAAAGTTCATTATATTATTAGGTAATATATATTGTAGTTAAACCTCTTTTTAAATTACCTTATTAATTATTTCCAAATTTATGCTTGTAATATCGATTTGCTTATGACCACCTACCCTAAAACATCATCTATTGCATGAAAAATGTTTGAAGGAAATTGTTTTTTTTTTAAGGAAAGTTACATTAAAAATCAAATTTAAACAATCTTTTGGTGTTAATAAACAACAAATTTGCTTTTAAAATAGGCATCAAATGGGCAGGATTATTAATACATAATTTTAATATGTAGGCTTTTTTATAACAATAAATGGTTTGTGTATTTTTTAGTAATGCAAGACGGTATGCCTTAATGATTGATCCACAAGGCCAGGCCAACAAATGGATTAAAAATATGGAAAGAGTTAACAATTTGGCTATAATTCGTCTTAATCAACCAGATTATGTCCGAATCCTGGAAAATGCTATACAATTTGGTCAACCTGTAAATAATTTTATACAATGTTTTTAAGTACATATATATTTAAGGGATGTGGTAACTAAAAATATTAGAAATTTGACACTTTACATAACATGTTTTTTCTGGGTATTTTTTAGAGTGTATTTATAAATTTTCCACAAAATAAATTCACTCACCAACATCTTCGGTCCCATTTTACAAATAATTTTATATAAAATATTTTATTTTTTTAAATTATAAGTCGTGCTAATAATTTACCATTTACCAACACTTGGTATCAAACCTGACTTTTATATTAGTTTAGTAATTTTTGATACAAACAAAAAATAAATATCGCCATTTATTAAATCACATAAGGTTTGTCCTTCACCCATACTCTTTAAGAGAAAATACCAGCACATTTTACATAAAAACACTATCAGTAATATTTAATTTAACCCAAAATGTATCATTTAGGTCTTACTTGAAAATATTGGTCAAGAGCTGGATCCAATTTTAGAACCAGTTTTGGCGCAGCAGACATTTAAACAAGGTGGTGCACTATGTCTAAAGCTGGGTGATTCAGTAGTTGAATATAGCCCTGAATTTAAGTAAGTAGATCCGAAGTTATTGCTTTATGATTGTCAACAATCCTACTGGCTAAAGTAGCCAGACAATACAAACTTACCTGTAGCAGACTAATTATTATAATGTTTGTGATATAGTAAAGTGAAAATATAATTGACAATGCTAAACTGTTTAGTATATTTTTTGATTTACATAAACCTAGACTGTTACACAAAAGAAAATAATATTAGGATTTGGTACATAAATGATATCTGAAACATAGTTAAAATAAATTTAAGTGGAAACCAATTAAATCAGTTAAAAGTCAATTTAAAAATAAAATTTTTAAATAAGCAAAATAGTAACAGCTATATTGCCGCCACTTATTGTAAAATTAGTTACTACCTTAAGGTAAAAGGAAACGACGCAAAAATTGTCCTTTAAGGAATCTATGACAACATAATATGTTGGATTTGCGAAAAACTATTATGACCCACCTAAATGATTGCAATGTCGAGATGCCTATATACCAGCAGATCGTTTTATATCTCTGCCCTAAAAAAACTCTTCAAAGCTTACAAAGGCTTATTAGTAGGATGGAAGTGGTCCGGTAGTTCCACACGGAGTTGGAGAACATAAATAGACTTATAACAATAAAACTGACTGCCCATAGAATCTACCATCCGAAAGCCAATAACAATTGACACTACTACGAGGAGAAGGAGGAAGAGACATTTTTCATGTCGTATACTTGTGCAATAAGAAGATTCAATCACTTCTGTCTGAATATGGTAGACAATAACTCAGTGGTGATACTAAAATAATTTTGAACTTTCAGTGTCTTTATTTTAATTATTCACACAACGATTCGGACAGTTCTATCTCTGCCCATTTTTAAGTTAATTCCTAAAATTACTAAGCTTAGACACTATGGTAGAGCATTTACTCGTGACGGGCTATGAAAATACCCACTATTTAGTTACTATTCTTAAATCGCACCCATGCCGACGTCCTGAGTGAACAACCTTGACGCACCCAACCCCGTCACGAGTGAATGCTTTAGCCTAGTGTATAAGGTGAGTAGCTTTAGGAGTTAATTTCCTCGGACCCGAGTTACCTGGGTCACCAGAGAAGCTATTCCTTGCCACCCTACTTGCCCTTTACAGGACTCGTAAAATCTTATAGGATGTTTCGTGTGAGTCAGTTTTCCTTCTTCCCCTTCTTTCTTTTTATTTTCCACTATTATAAAGGTTGAAAATAATGATGATAGCACCCCTGAAAGTAAATTATTACGAAGTTAAATTACCCCTTTATTTGGATCTTCGGGCGAGGGGTGCATCGAAAAGTTTGATATCATTTTCAATATTTGTGGGCTTAACTCCAACGTAAATTCTATTCACCATTATATTTAATCTTCCAAACCCCACCTACTGTTTCTTACCGAAACCCAAATAAGTTTTAAAACATCAACCAACCTCCTTTTTCCAGGTTACGAACTCATTTCATCTTTTCGATCCTACGGCGGCGTATGTGCTTACGTTCGCAACGACCTGGCTTGTGCTAGAGATTTTAACCTCGAATCGAGTAGGCCTGATATTCTCTAGCTTAAACTTGCCTTCAGATCTTTTACTAAATTCATATGCTGTATCAATCCTGTGACAAAGCCAGACTTTAAAAAATCCAAGTTTACAAAAGGTTTTTGTAAAATCCTAGTCCCGAAAATCGACAGGCTAGCATTGAAGCAATAAAAATCAGTATAATTAAACTATCTCTGAAGGCAAAGACCGTTTTAACAATCGGATAAAAGATAAAGTCCTCTCTTGCTCGAATGGCAGTAAAGCGTTCTGGTCCTTTGCTAAAAATATTGGTTAAAACTTTTGCATAAATCCTTATTCACCCTTAAACTTTAAAGATTAAATTATTTCTACTTTTTCTTCTTCCCTGGGAGCCGTCTTGATTTACTACTTGAGGCTGCGCAGTCTCTTGGGCTTTTTGTGTCTAATGTGCCTACCTCTAAAGAAAAAGCCGAAGTATTTGCCAAACAATTTGCTGCCAATTCTACCCTTGATCCTCCTATTAATCTTCCTCTTCCAACAGTTGCCCCTGTTCCTCACAGAATTTCCGATATCATTTTTAAAGTCAAAAAGATCAATCGTATATTTTCTTTTTTTTTATATCAAAAAATCATCTGGACTGGATGTCATACCAGCAATCGTCTTAAAAAACTAGGTTCGCGAGCTTGCACAGATCCTAACTCGCCTCTTTCGAATCTCTTACGACACGAGGATTTTTCCGGAAAGCTGTCCCCAAAACGGATGCAAAACTATCTCTTTAAACTATATCTCTTCTCTCAGTTATCTGTAGGGTAATGCAAAAAATTATTAATTGCCAAATCTTAAATTATTTTTTATTTATTTAACATAACAGACAGTATGAATTCCGTTACAAAAAACCACAGCTGATCTTCTTTTCTTTGTCTCACACAACTGGAATAAGTCCCTTGAGTTTCTTGGTAAATCCCAGATCGTTGCTCTTGATAATATCCAAAGCTTTTAATTAGGTCTGGCATAATGGATTCCTTAACAAACTTCCTTCCTACGGTTTTCCACCGAAGCTATGTCTTGGCTTTCCAATTTTCTCTGTAATCAACGTATATCAGTTATTGTAGATGGTCATTCTTCCAGCTTTTACCAAATGCTGTTCAGTACTGGCATCCACTCTGTTTCTTCTTCATTCACTTTAACGGTGTTCTGTCTTGGAGAATCAATCCCATTCATAGTTTTGCTGACGATAGTACCCTCCACTTTAATATTTAATTTCTCAAGCCAGTCAATAAGCCTGATTTGAAAACCAAGCATAGGGCAATGGTGTACGCAGAATATTTTTATTTTGTGTTTCGATCGATCTTAAAATCAGTTGCTTAACTTTTATGACCTTTTTTTTTAATTGCTTTCCAACATTCCTAATTTACGGCTTTACTTTATTGTTAATGCTGCAGAATATGTAAATAAATTTTAATGTCTGAAGAAATAAGATTATTGGATAAGGCGGAACAAATATCGTATAAAGTCGTTTTGATTTTTACTCTAGTTACGTTTGTTTTTTTTAATTAAGTAAATTTAAACTGTTAAACTCAAGGATAACGAATGACAACTGAGTTCATATAAACTAACCTACGGTCTTTTATAAAAGGTTAAAAAGCCACTATTTTGCAATTTCAAAAAGCTCTAAAAAAATATGTTTTTTATAAGTTGTTATTTAACTTGCAATGTTGTATGTTTGTTCGGGTCACATTTTGTAACTAAATTTTGAAGCAGATATTCTCAGCTGATTGCATAATTAACAAATAACTCATCACCAGATTCAATTTACGGAACCCTTTATGTAACTAAATTTTGAAGCACTCTTATGATATGGGTATCAAATAAAAGGGTTTGCTGGGAAGAATACAAAAAAATAAAATTACGTTACGCTTAATCTAATATGGCGAAGTAGTTATTTTTATGCACGCCCATGATATGGGTATCAAATGAAAGGGTTTGCTGAGAAGAATACACAAAATAAAACAATTTCACTCTAAATCCAATATGGCGGACCACCCAAGATGGCGGACTATTTATTTTTTATGCACTCTTATGATATGGGTATCAAATGAAAGGGTTTGCTGAGAAGAATACGAAAAATAAAATATAGCGGACTCCCTCCCATCTAGAAACTGAAAAATTAAAAATAAATTAATAGTAAAAAATAATCGATTTTTAAAAACAAGCTCTTATTTACGTGAACTTAAACGGAGAAAATAATCTTCCAATTTAATCAAACCCTTTAATTTATTACATTATACAATTTGTATGATAGAACAGCTTGTCGCGACATTTACTTCTGCAGAATAACAAGATTACAATACGTAACTTGATCTTGACATAAGTAATTCTAAGAAAAAAAATACATGATTGTTTTTAGAAAATGTACACATTTTGCGACAAACTTTTATATCATATAAATTGTGTAATGGAGTAAATTAATGGGTTTAATTTAGTTAGATTATTTTCTTCTTTTTATTACATGTGACATACTTTTTTTACTATTAATTTATCATATTATAACTACAGTATTTTTACGAAAACCTGGCAAGTTTCCCTTTTTCCATTTCCGGTTCAGCTATAAGAACTGGTTTAAAAATTAATTACCAGAAAATTGTATTTTTTATTCTTCTTGTTAGTATATGTATGTGTGAGTTATTGCATTCTAAATTACCAAATCAAAATTTAAGAAAAGTGACCTGGTCGGTCAAAAATTGTGTTAGTACTCTATTGTTATGTTTCGTCAAAGTATCCAAAAAATGGGTTCTATCAAAAAATACGGAAAATTTTGTGTAAAAGATTTATTTCTTAGACATACTAACCGAACTTATATTTCTTTGTCAAGAAGTAATCAAAATATATAGACACAATCCAATTTTTAGAGCCAGAATACTAAACCTTAAGATCCAAAATTTACTTATCATTTTGCTTTTGTTATTATTATTATTTTTTTAATAAATAAGGATAATAATTTATTTTTTTTAATTATTAAAATGGCTAGAAATACTATATTAAACATTATAGGAGGCTTGCAACAAGTAAACTTTAAATTTATTAAATACACGTACTAAAATGTTTATATCTTTTAGGCTTTACATAACGACAAAACTCCGAAACCCTCATTACTTGCCAGAAGTTGCTGTCAAGGTAACTGTAGTAAATTTTGTGATAACTAAGGCGGGCTTAGAGGATCAGCTTTTGGGTATTGTTGTGGCAAAAGAAAGACCTGATTTGGAAGCAGAAAAAAATGCCCTTATTTTACAAACTGCTGAAAATAAAAGGTCAGTAATGCTACATTTTAATAATAACTGCATAAGTTAGGATAAAGTTAAAGTTTATTTATTCAAAGGCGAAAACAACGCCTTTCTCCTGAAAAAACAATTATGTCCAGCCCAAGTCAATAAAAGTTTGTTATCCAAAATATTTTTTAGTTTTTAACCCAAATTAAATAAAGCTATATAAAATTACTTATAAAATGAAAGTGCCAGTAACAATTTTTTTACTAGATAAATACATTTTTTGATCCTTTTATTTTTAGTAATAATTATATGTTTGAAAAAATATACATAAAAATATAAAAACATTTCACTAGTGAAAAATACAACGCCTTATTTTTATATCAAGTTTAATATTTTTACCCTGTGAACGTCAATCTCAATACAATTTTAATCAGTTTTAATAGAGTCGTATTTTTTTATAATTTATTTAATATAGATATTCAAAAAGTTATTATATATTACCTAATGGTCCTCACAAAAAGTGTAAAAATGTTTGACAATTGTATTAATTTTTGATATGCCTTTACTTTATAATGGGTCTACGATTAAATATAAAGAAGACCAAATGGATAGTTGTCAGAAAAAAACAAAAATATAGCCGACAACTTAACGGATATTAGCATAAATTGAGTAATAGTGGAGAGAGTACAAAAATACAAATATCTAGGCTGCTGGGTGAATAAAAAATGGAACTTAGCCCACCAAATCAAAAACAGAATAGAACAGGAACAAACATCTTTCAAGAATATGCAAAAAGTGCTTACCAACAGAGCTCTAAGAATTCCCTTAAGAACACGCCTATTACGTAACGTCTTACTTACGTACGTTATGTCTTTAGCATATTGTTCTATGAAATGGAAGCAAGAACCCTCACTAAAACAATGTGCAAAAGGATTGAGGCTTTCGAAATGTGGATATATCGAAGAATGCTGAGGATATCCTGGATGGACAGGGTGACGAATGAAGCGGTTCTACAGCGTATGAACAAACAAAAAAGGTACTTTATACCATAAAAAGAAGAGAGCTGTAGTACTTTGCCCACGTAATGAGAAATCCAAAATATTAATTGCTTCACATTATTATTCAAGGAAAAATAGAGGGAAAGCGTGGTCCTGTCGCCGAAGAACATCTTGGCTCAACAATCTTCGCCAATGGTATGGAGTAAACACCACGACACTCTTTAGGTCAGCTGTGGAAAAAATTAGGATCATGCGGCTGATCGCCAATGTTCTGGGAGGACACGGCACTTGAAGAAGAAGAAGTCGTTTACTTTATATGTGCATTAATATGTACAAATAAAAACCTATTGTATAGACTACTTACTTTTTTAACAAAAAAGTATCTATAAATATTATTTTAAGTTAACTAAAAATTTTCAGAGCTTTGAAAGAAATTGAAGACAAAATATTAGAAGTTTTAAGTACATCGCAGGGAAATATATTGGAAGACGAAACAGCTGTCACCATTTTAAGTTCTTCAAAACAATTGTCCAATGAGATTGCCGCAAAACAAGCTGTAGCAGAAGTTACGGAAAAGCAAATTGATAAAGTAAGTGTAGTGTGCCATATTAATCATTATATCATGCAAAATACCATGATTTATCTTGGACTAATTTTTTTCTTTTCTAAGGTATTAATAAAGGTAATATTTAAAGTGGTTTATAGTATGACAAAAATTAAAAACAAAAACTAAACAAGTAATTTTTGGGGTTTTTATATGGGAAGAATTTTATATGAAACATTTATTCTTAAAAAAAGGGACCAGCGCATCAACTTATCTTAAGCGTTGGTATTATTTAAAAAATGTAAACATATTAGTCTAAGAAAGTACTGTTTTAGGCTTTATTTAAATTTAAGTTATTAATTTAAATGAATTATTGCGGCTTTCCTCGTAGCAAAAAAAAATTGACATTTTTTGTCTTTTTTCTTTACAATCTAATGGAGTATTTGGAAAAATAATTTGAAAAAAAAAGATACGACATGAAAGTAATATTTTCATTATAGGATACCTTATTTATTGGTTTTCAATATTTTTTAATAAAAAATAAACATAATCAACTATTTTAGGCAAGATTGGAGTACACCCCAATTGCAGTACACTCTACAATATTATTCTTTACCATTGCTGATCTAGCCAATATTGATCCCATGTATCAGTATTCTTTGGTATGGTTTGTAAATCTCTTTAAATCTACCATAGATAATACTGATAAAGTTGAAGATGTCACCATGCGACTAGAAGATTTAAAGAAGGTAAATATAAAAAAACCTTTTCATAATTTATTAAAAATAGTGCTTGTTAATGACAAATAGAAGCACCAAAATTATTTTGTTTCTCATCTTTTACATCTGCACGGCTTTCAGCCAGTAGAACCTTACTTGGACCTTTTCAATCTTCATAACTCCAAAATGGTCGCCTCCTATAGCATTGTGCAGGCCTTGAAACACTTCTGAGATTTTGTTGGTTGGTAATATTATCTATCTTAGGACTTTTACCATCAAAACTTTACCAAACTCTTTTTAAAAGACCATCTTTTTAACTACCAAAGTACGCTATATAATCCAGTTATTGTTATATCTCCGAGGCTTTTAAGCAATTTATATTCCTCTCAATGTTTAATTTTAAAATCATCTTCTTTAATACCTTGTAACCACCGTGCTATCTGACTTTAGGTTTCTTGAACTAAAGCCACCATTTAAGTAAGGCATGTTCGTTCACAGGAAAAATTTCTGGCTATAAAAGTGCTCCAGTAATTTAACAATAGTTAATTTATTTTTCTAGACACACAATAGTTTCGTTCAGGTTTAGCAAGAACTTTACTGAAATATCATTTTTTTTTTAAATCTTCTTGTACCTGTTACAAAATCCAATCAATAGAAGTATTTTGCAGCAGTGTCCATAATAAATGTTTAAGCAGGTTGTGAATATGACAGCACTGAAAAATAAAATAGGGTTTTCTTTAATGCACACATCTATTTTGTTGTTCAGTAATTCGATGTGATGGTCTCGCAACATCAGAAATCCCATGTGTAAACTCTATAATTATAAAAGAACATAGAAAGCTTCTACATTTATTTTTACTTTATTATTTATATATATATATATATATATATATATATATATATATATATATATATAATATATATATATATATATATATATATATATAATAATATATATATATATATATATATATATATATATATATATATATATATATATATATATATATATATTATATATATAATAATTATAATATTAATATATATATATATATATATATATATATATATATATATATATATATATATATATATATATAATATATATATAAAATAAAAAATATATATATATATATATATAATAATATATATATATATATAGAAGACTTAAATTTCTTATATAAATCGTTTAATTTTCGGAATCGGAAAAAAAAGTTCCCTTTAACAGCGAAATGTACCATTTTTGAGTGACTGCCCGTAAAGGGTATTGAGATACCATTCTCAATAATTATTTAATTGCAGCGATTAAAAACGTGTAATTTAGATTTGTTTTAAATTTAACGACAAAAAATTTAATTAATATACGGTTGATAAAGGGTGGAGTGTTTAGGGTGGGGGTGTTTTTTTAATGAAACTTTTTTATGCTACGTTCTTTGGTACATTTGAGTTAACAGTTAAAAAGTACCGATAATTTTGTTTAAAAATTACTTCTACCTTTAAACGACATATCCTGTATGAATTAAAAACCGTTCTCAATACTCTTTATTGGGCCGTAACTTAAAAACAGAGAAAGATGCCGTAAAAAGGTATACATTTACTTTAAAAAAACAATAAAGGTATAATTTGCCCTAAGATCTGCATTAACATTTTTAAACTTATTTTTTCGTGCAAACGGTTGGCTCTATCGTTTTAAAGTAGAAGTATCTTTTTTTATTAGAAATGGCCATTCTTCCTGGCTGTTAACTTAAATTAACAAAAAAACAAAGTACAAAAATTTTATTTACAAATCACTCTTTACCCTTAAAAATCTATCGTTTATTAGTCGTATAATAATTTATTTTTTATAACGTTAAATTTTACACAAAATTTATCACAATCTCATTATTTAAATTATATTTTCCCAGTAGTTGCAGTTATTCAAAAACCGTTTCATTTTTAACCTTTTAACGGGCCGTAAGTAAAAAATAGGTCATTTCCGGACCCCTACTAATAAGAACTTTTACTCTTATTTCAGCGAGGGAAAGACTCTACCGAAATATTTACGTTTGCCTTTTTAACACCATATCAATTTTTTATATAATGGTTTGTAGTGTAATTTATATGGTAGAAATCTAACACCAATTATAAAAATAATTGGATAGTGTTAATAAACAAAGAACCAAGCGCCATTTTCTTAACTAAGACAATCCGAAAAATATTTTAATTTCGGATATACCAATTTAATTTCAATATCATATACTACATATTGGTTACGAAAAGCTTCTTGCTAAGTCAAAGTACCGGGTCTCCAAATAAGAAAGGACGCTGTATCTCAAAAAATGTTTATCGCACAGCGTTGGGGAAAATATTTTTAGTAAAAGTGTTTATGAGAAATAGCTGGAAATTATTTTTAAGTTTTTTGAAATGGCCGCTAGGGGGCGTAACTGCAATCTTAAATCTAAGAAAGTGAGGTTTCTGTGACTTTTGCTATATTAACCTTACAAAAAATACCTGATCTTTAAAGTCGGACATAATTTAAACCTTTTTTGTTCGACGATTTTTGCTGTATCTCTAAAAATAAAGTGGTGGAGGGTATTTAAAGGTTTCCGTAAAAAACACTCTGTATCTTCAAAACGGCTAAGCCGATTTTAACAAGCTTAGGCTAGTTGACAAGAGCTTTTCTTGGTCTATAATTGTTATAATATTAGAAGTTTTGTTAGTTTAACATGTCGCCGCTAGAAGGCTTTTTTGATATTCCAACAGAAATGGTTAATTTCCTTAAAAAAATTATATGTATTGGTCTAATTTTTTTTTTCAAAAAAGTAGCTAAATAATGCCTAAACAAGCTCGCGAAAACCGTATCTCGATATCTTGTTCCTTACCTAAAATTTAGGCCAAAGAAAATTTTATACTTCAATATCTCAAAAACTATAAAACCTATAAGAAATTTTATGGGACATTAATTATGTATTTTTACAAAACCTTTAATTTAGGTTATATAATCTTTTCGTCTTAATGTAATACTTTACGAGTTATAATAAAACAAATCGAATTCCAGGGGTATACCTTAAAAAAATCATAAAAATTCGATTTATTGATTATAACTCTTAAAGTATTGCATTAAGGCAAAATAATTATATAACCCAAATTAAGGGTTTTGTAAAAATACATAATTTATGTCATATAAAATTTCTTGTTACTTTTATAGTTTTTGAGATATTGGTGTATAAAATTTTCTTTGGTCCTTTTAGGAAAGGAACAAGATATCGAGATATGGTTTTCGCGAACTTGTTTAAGCATCATTTAGCTGCTTTATTCTAAAAAAAATAATATCAAGGCAATTAATTTTTTTTTTTTTGAGAAAATCACCATTTCTGTCGGAATGCTGAAAAAATCCCTCTAGCGGCGACATGTGAAACTAACAAAACTTCAAATATTATAAAATTAATAGCCCAAGAATAGCTCTTTTCAACTATCCTAAGCTTGTAAAAATCGGCTAAGCCGTTTTGAAGATACAAGTGTGAAAACTTTTAATTACCCTCCACCATTTTATTTTTAGAGATACAGCAAAAATTGTCAAACAAAAAAGGTTGAAATTATGCTCGACTTTAAAGATCAGGTAATTTTTTGTTAGGTTAATATAGCAAAATTCACAAAAAACATCACTTTTTTTAGGTTCAAGATTGCAGTTACGCCCCCTAGCGGCCATTTCAGAAACTTCAAAATAACTTCCAGCTATTTCTCTTGGCCACTTTTACCAAAAATATTTATCCCCAAAGCTGTGCGATTAACATTTTCTGAGATATAGCCGGTGTCCTTTCTTATTTGGACACCCGGTACAATATTTTGTTTCTATCAATTGTATCACGGTTAAAGCATGTTTCCCTGATTATCCTAAATTTTTTTGTTTTAACGCCTGGTTTTTTGTACGTTAACTCTATCCAACGGACCTTATGAATAAAATACCATTGTCATTTTTTAGACATTTACCTACCATCTGTACGTAAACATATGCCGAAGCTTATTTGAGAAAGATAAACTACTCTTTTCACTTTTGTTGGCAATAAATTTATTGAAAAGTCGAAACGAAGTAGATCCAGTCGAATGGATGTTTTTCTTGACAGGCGGTGTCGGTTTGGATAATCCCAATGTCAATCCATCTGATTGGTTGGTCGGTAAATCTTGGGACGAGCTCTGTCGCCTTAATGACTTGCCATCATTCAAGTAAGTTTAAAATTGATTTTTTTAAGTCTTTCGAAACAAATGTATTTTATTTTTATCGAAATATTTTAACTGTACACATTAACACCTGTGAAATGGTCTACATTTAAAACCAATCTAAATAGTTAACTAAGACAGGTACAACAAGTCGATTAGGTTTTAACACAATAGGATGCAGTCCTCCAAAAATGTAGTTTTTTAGTTTATATAGTGATTAATATAAAATGTTATACAATTTATGGAACAGCCATCCTACTCACAGGTTTTAAGACTCTTTTTTTAATTTTATATTATATCCAAAGCGATCGCAATAAATAATTGGAAATGTTTAAGTTGGAAGATCGAAAATAGATCCGAAAAAAGGAGAACTGAACTCTTAATATTTTACTAGGTATGGGAAAATGAAATAAAATAAAATACAATAACTTTTTTAAAAATAATAGAGAATTACATAAAAACATTAATTAATCAAATGTTTATACAACCCCCCATTAACAGCTAAACAATATCCCAACCGATCGTAAAATTAATTTCTAACGTTGCTATGTTGATATTGCGAAATTTTATTACATTCTAGCAAAATAGCGTTTTGTAGCTGGTTTAGATTCTTAAATTTTACACTTTTATAAATGAAACATTTTAAGTGACCCTACAGAAAGAAGTTATTCGGTGAAAGATCAGGTGACCTGGCTGGCCAAAGTATCCGGTACCGTGGACCAATAATATTGCCGATAAAGGCATTTTCCAGGTACTCTTTAACCATATGGACATTATGAGCAGGGCAACCATCCATTTGGTACCAGATCCTTTGATCTTCCCAAACAATTTTTCCAAGGCGGGTCCAATTTGATTTTGAATTAAATCCAAATAGGTTTTTGCTATCAGGTTATAGTCCATAAAAAAGGGCCCAATGATATGGTGTCCGATAATTCCCACGACTACATTTGTTTTCTTGGGGATATTGTGTCCGAGTATGAACAAAGCAATGTTCATTTTCTTGGCACCAATACCGGCAATTCTGAACCATTTCAGATACTGCTCTAAATTTGTTTCCCGCATAATGCTTCTTAATTATGGATACTTTTTCGTCGATTGAATAATTTATATTTTTTTTTCAAATACCGACTGTCACTGATTTATTGACACTTTTCCTCATGTCAGGGACAATATTCATTTTACTGGTGCCTGTTTGGTTTTACCTGAACCGAAAATTTGGTAATTTTGCAATTACGTTTAATTGAATTATTCAAGATTTGCTTATTAAAATTGTTTAAAACTTGGCCCAAAGGCTTGTCAGATTGGTCTCTTCAAAAAGTTATCTTACATTTTTTCTGTAAAATGTACAGGGAGCCAATAATTGACCCCCTTAAAATTTACATGGGATAGGAGTTTTAGTTTAAAGGGGAATAAGGACAATTTTAAAAATTACTTAAAAGTTGAAAAAATTTTAAAAAATATATAAAATTGATGGAGGTAGTAGTGGTAAATGTAGCAGATATCTTTAACATCTTCTAGTACCGCAGAAAAATATGTTTCCTTTTCTTGAATATAGGTCTGTTTGTTATTCAGAAATAGTGTACACCAATTTACACTTTTTTACTTAAGCGCTTCTATCGAAGGTATATTTTAAAACTAGGCGAAAATAAAAAGTTAAAAATAGTGCAAAATATTCCTGAATTACGAACAGGCCTTGTGTCAGAGACTGGGACTTTTTAAAAGGTTTTTTTAAGATGGATTTGTAGGTGTAACTTGGACTGAATATCGGAGAAAGTGAAATCCCTGTATAAGGATATAGGACAAATCGCCTGCTATCCTTTGATGCCTTATATTTCGTAAACATTTTTAGTAAAATAAATATGTTCCTTTGGTAAAATATATTGAATTAAATACGGTTCTAAAAAGTAAACAAAAGAAATCTTTAAATGTGTTAGCCATATTTATAGTTTCTCTTATGGTGTATAAATATAGTTTTTGCTATATAAGAGGGCTTTAAAGGGCTTTATAATCTGTACCTTAGAAGCATTTGGGCTGAAGTCCACTTTTTCAAAAATGTGTTTTATATATTTTGGCTTACAGTTATCAAGGCTTTTCGTAGCATGAAGGCTGAAGTCCCATGTTTGGTAAAAAAAGTAAATAAAAAAAATCATGTATTATTTCTAGAGGTATTATTCAACACTTTAGTAATCATCTGTCCCAGTGGAAACAAATATTCGATTCAGGAGAGCCGCAAAAGCTTCCTTTGCCAAGTCCTTGGAACGAAAAATTAAATTCTCTTCAGAAGTTACTTGTACTTCGATGTATAAGATATGACAAAATTGTACCAGCTGTTCAAGATTTTGTAACAGGTTTGTACCAATATTTACTAATAGTAAGCAAAAGAGTTTTAATAAGAAGTTACCAAATTCAGATTATGCTTTCAAAAATTTTACCGAAATCGGAGTATATTATTTTCTTTTGGTGTAACGAAAGTTTAAGCCCATGGTAAGGGACAAAATTAAAAAAAAAACAACTAATATCACATTTTTAGCAATAATTTACCAGGGAGTTTTTACAAAAAAAACTAAAATAAAATATTTTAAGTAAAAAATTTAAGGTCATATTGGGTTCGACACTTTTTTTATATTCCCCATTTAATTTCTCGATTTTCTTTTTTAAAAAAGCCCTTTTCTTTTTTTGGAGATCCTATATTTGTTATTTTTTGAAAGAAACTTAAAAAATGTATTGTAATTTAAAAAGAAAATGGTTGAAAATTTTTAAATTTGACGTTTAAAAGATTTTTCAAAATAGATTTTAATTTCTAAATAACATTTAAGAAAAAATTTTTTTTAAATAATTTTTTAAGAAAAAATTAAATTGGAATTTATTTTTTTTTAAAAACCTTAATTTAAAAAATAATTTTTTTTATTACCCTTTTTCTAGTTTAAATTTTAAAAGCCTTTTTCGGAAAAATTTTTTTTTTTTTATATTTTGTTCCAAAAGGTCCGAATAGCTTGCCCCCTTTCCGGCGGGCCCCTTTTTAGTTTTTAAAATTTTTTTCGATTTGAAAAAAAACTTACCCTTTTTCCCTTTTTTTTGTTTTTTTAGTTTTTTTTTTTAAAAAAACAATTGTTAATTTTTTTTTTATGGGAAAATAAAAATTAAAAAATTTTTTATTTTAGAGTTTCCCAAAATTTAATTTGGGGGGTTTAAAAAATTTTTTGTCCGAAAAAAGCAGTTTGAATGTGTGACGCGCGTATGATGCATATTAGTATAAATATTTTATTTGTTTAGTGTATCTTGTTTAATATAATATGTGGTAATTTAAACAGAGTAATCTAAAATATTCAATTACTTTTTGATAATTAAAATTACTTTTAACAAACATGTGTAATTGGTAATCGTAATTTACTACTATTAGAAGATAATTGGTTATTTAATTGAATTACTTTTTAAAAGTAATTGCGACAGCTCTGTGGCCCCTAACTTTTTTTTTTAAATTTTAATTTTTTTAAGATCATCTTGGAAAACAGTTCGGGAGCCCCCACCATTTGATCTAACATCTTCATTTGCCGACTCACACTGTTGTATCCCACTGATATTTGTATTAACTCCTGGTGCAGACCCTACAGCTGTGTTACTAAAGTTTGCTGATGATCAGGGATTTGGTGCAGCCAGATTGTTTGCCTTATCTTTGGGACAAGGACAAGGACCAATAGCAATAAGACTGATTGATGAAGGGGTTAAAAATGGTACTTGGGTAGTACTTCAAAACTGTCATTTGGCTAAGAGTTTTATGCCCACCCTGGAAAGAGTAAGTATATGTACATACAGTGACGGCCATTAAATATTGGGCAAAAAATTTGTCAAATTTTGATTTTTCTGCCAATTTTTGTAAATCGCTCTTTTTTACCTTGTTTTACTTTTAGTTACTATAAATAAAGCAACAGGTAAAAGAAAATATTTATATTTTATTAAAAATAACAAATTAATAAATTAATTAACAATTTAATAAAATCAAATAAACTTAAATATCCTTCCAAACAAATTTAATAATTTATTGCGGCTCCGTTTTTTTTCCAAGACAGTGTTAAGCCTTCCAGGCATCGAATAGACCAAAGCCCGGGCGTAGTCCACATTTCCTTGTAACCCATTTCACGCCTCTAAAATTTTATCCTTAGGTTCGTTTACATTTTGCGGCCTTAACTGATTTTCCCTATTTATTTTTTTTAAACTAATAAGCTCCAAACATTTTCCATAACATTTAAATCCGGACTACGTGCGGGCCACAGTAAAACCCTGATACACTGCTCTTCCATCCATTCATCGACTTGCCGGGCGGTATGAACGGTACACTTTTCTTGCTAAAAGATAAAATTTCTATCCGGATATCAATCCAATACAGAAGGAAGCATGATATTCTGTACTGTACCTTTCTTCAATAAAAAAATATAAACCTTCCTTGTGCACTCAGCCACCCCCAAACATTTACCGAAATTCGCCCACTACTTCTGTCCTTTTGGGTATATTTTTTATCAAATCGTGTTCCTCGAGGCCTGTATAGCTTAAGTATCCCATTGTAGCACGACTGAAACACATTTTTATCGGTGAATATTATATTTTCCCAAAAATAGGAGGTTCCAAGTAAAATTGTAGAACAAATGCAATGCGTTGTTCTTTATTTGCATTTGTTAAAAACGGTTTTAAGGCTACCAGGTGGCAGAGCAATTAGGATATTTGCTTTATTCTTCGCCGTGCCGTTCTAACCGATTCCGATGCTGCGAAATTGCATTCCGTTTTTGCTGTAACTACAGATTTAAATGGTTGGTTTCTTAAAACATTAGCTAAATTATTGTGTTGTTCTTGATTCGATAGTTTGGGGCAACCACTTCCAACTCTTCTCTCAAAGGAGTGTGTTTCCTGCCATTTTTTTAAACAAAATGAATAGTACTCTTTGGGATGTTAAGCTTTTCCACCACATCCCTTTCTGGCCAACCTTTCTGCTCAATATAATAAATAATTAATTCTCTTTGATTCAAAGTTATGTTTGGAATTTAAAAAAATATATTTTTAGACACTGAAAAGTTAAGTTTTTAAGTTTTAAAATTTTATTTTTATTAAAAAAATACAAGATACAAGTTAATTGAATGGATTTTAAATGGAGAATAATTATACAATATAAAATAGGTCATATTTATAAGTTCGTAATGTAGATTAAACATTTTAGAACCCGTGAGAACAAATGTACATTTCTGTTCACATAACTCCCCCCTCCCTTAAGACGGAAACAGCAGGGTAGATGGCTGGTTTTCGGGTGGTTGCTGCAAAGGGCCTTTTTTTTTTTCCAAAATTTTTTTTCTTCTTTGATGAATTTTCCATCCAATGAAAAAAAAAGTACAATAAGGGTTGCGATTGTACAAATGGTACTTATGAAACTCCATCCAACTGGGTGAATTTGCTTTGGGGTTTGGGTTTTTCAAAAGGGTGCCTTTTTCTTGTAATTTATGAATATTTCCAAATCGATAATTTAGATTGGATCTTCTTTTAAATAGTTTTTATTGAAATGAATTTAATTTCTGGTAAAGGCTTAAAAAGGTCCCCATAATTATTTTTCTTTATTTATAAATTGGTGATCTAAAAATTGATCTAGCTATTTGGCGGTATTTCAATGATAATCGGATCAGTGATTATTTCGTAGTTGTTTGATTGGCAGTTCTTGTGGATTTTCAGTGAATTTATCCCTGTTATAGCTAATACGTATTGATTATTGATTGATTTGACGATGTGGTCGGAAAATTTAACTTTGAGGGGTAATTTTGGTTTTTTTGGGTTCTTTAATGGGGGTTCCAAAAAGCAAGTGTTCGTTTATGGTTCCAAGGATTTTGGCAAATGTAGGTCTGCTCAATAGCAGGACAATTTTCATTACCATATTGTAATTGATCTGTGCCAAGTATAAGGTAAGGTTGTTTTGGGACAATTATTGACTGGTTTACAGGAATTGGGATAGGTGATAATTATCGAAGATCTTTTTTTAAAAAATTTGGAAAAAAAGTATTGCAAAATTATTTTGTTTTTTGAAAAAAAACTTGTAGGCCTGCTAACTGATAGTAAGAAATAATTTTTTTAAAAAAATTTAATTTTTTTTTATATAATTTATTTAAGTATGTTAAGACGTTGTCTAGTTCAGTGGGCCAAAAATTTCTGAAAAAAAGCAATGTGTTTAGTTTTCCCCAAAAAGGGATTTTCTAAATTATCAAGAAAAGTAATTAAATTTTGGAATTTAAAAAAAAATTTGACTTAATTTTTTTTTCTGCCCATAAAAATGCTACGATGTCGTTAATGGTTTTTTTTACATCTTTTTCAAAATTTTCGATACGATTTTGTATTAACTTTTCATTTTTATCAGGAAGTGATTGTTTGATTATAGTTGTCAATGAGTTGTTTTGTTAGCGAAATTTGAATGGATATTTCTTTATTTGCTGATAATTGGTTATTTTAAAAAAATTGATATATTTTTATCGTATTTCTCACCGTCTTCGTAGTCAAGGTTCCCAAAAGGCCTTTTTGGAAGCTTTTCCAATAATATTGTTTAAACCCCACGTTTAGAACGATTAGGGGGGGTTATATTATTTAACTTAATTTTTTTTAAAAATTTTTAAATATATTGTATGCGAAAGCATGTTAGGTAATACTTAAAAAATGCGAAAAATTTTTTTGTAAATTAGGCAATTTTATTAAGCGATTTTTCTAAAAAAATAAAAGTTTTCAATTTTTTAATTGATTAACTAGGGTAATATTTCAAAAATGTATAAAGATATGTTTACTTTCTATTTTTTTTTGGCTTTTCCTAAATAAAAAGGGTAATGGGAATTTTAAAGATGTTATTTGTATATTTTTCGGGGATTTTCTATTAATTGTTATCAGTAGCATAGCTGCATGAAGGTTGGGGTTGGTCATGGTCGTCTTGAGTGTCGATGTCCTGTGGAAAGGTAGGTGTTAGTACGTGGTCTTTTAAGTTGTGATTTGTGTAAAATTTTGCCTTTTTTAGTTTTTATTTTTGTGTCTAAATCTTCCCAAAATTTTTGTTTTAATAAATTTTTGTTTAGCTTTATTGCGTGATGCTCTTTTTATTTTTAATGTAGGCTTGTGTACCGGGGGTATGTGTAGGTGGGTTTCCGCGATTTTCGGGTTTTTCTTTAGCGTGTTTTCGCAGTAAGACTAGTTTCGTGAATTTTATTATATAAAACTTTTAACCTATCGCTTCATCCTAATAAATTGATTTAGAATCATTTCGTCGGTAGTGTTAAAAGGATCAATGGCTTTAAGTCGACCATTAATGACGTCAAAAGGACGTTGTTTAGTAACACTGTGTACTGAGCTGTTATATCCTATAATTGCATATTTCATTATCTCTTTGATACTTATTTTTGGTCGTTCAAATTTAAAATCTGATTTGTTTTAAAAGTGTAGATGAAAGGCGTTCAAGGACGTTCTTTTAGAGAATTGGTGTAGTAAAATGTAAATTGATATTATGTAGTTTACAAAAATCAATTAAAAGTGATGTTTTAAATTCAGTGCCGTTATCACATGTTATTGGAATGTCAAAATGCGTGATAAATGTAAGAAGTGCGTCTAACACTGTTGCAGCATTGCAAACGGTTTCTAAAATATAAGCTTGTCCGTATCTAGAAAATACATCAATAATTGTCAAAAAGTTTGTATTTGATACTTGAAAGGTATCTAAATGAATTGCATCTAAGGGTTGTGAAGGGGTTGCTGTTAGAGCAAATTTTTTTTTTTGGAGGGTGTCGATCGGATTTTGCTTGCTGGCAAGTTTCGCAATTATTTATATATTCTAAATATCGCTTTCATACCGGGCCAAAAAATATTGAGTTTTAAGGTCCATTAATATTTTAATGCCTGATGACATGTTTTTTCGTGGAAGTATTTTAGTAATTCTTTACGTCTTCCTTCATCAATTATATCGGTTAAAAGGGATTTAAAATTAATAATCGATAAGAATGATTTTTAAAAGTTTGTGCTAAAATATTAGAAATTTGGGGTAACAGATTGATTTCAAATTTTGTACATGTAAACAATGAGTTTTATTTGTGTCAATGTACTCTTTAAAGAATTTAATTATTTCGGTTTCGGAAATTCTTTGAAAGATGGACAGTTTTCCTGGTTTTAACTTCAAAGGGTGTGCTTTTAATTATATGGTAATTTAATTTTTTTTGATTAAATATTATTTGATTGGTATAATAATTTACTGCGTTTTCGGTTATCGGAATATTAAGTATCGGGTTTTCTGCGGCAGAATGAACTGTTTCGTTATCGTCTAATTCCGTGCCGTGGTAGCCTATATTTTCGAAATGTTAGACTGATTTTGATTGGGAAATTTAAAAATTTGTTCGAGATCGTCTAAATCTTCGATTGTTACAGGTTGTTCGTTGTCTCCGCGTAAGTATTGTTCGATATCGTTATTTTTCACCGGGTTTCCAAAATGGAATCATTTTCGGTCATGTTTATGTCTATACGAGATAGCGATGCGTCGGCGTTAGTGTTATTTTTTCCTTTTTTTTACACGATTTCGTAATTATATTCTTCTAAAATTTTTGCCTCCAGCGAACTAGACGTGAACTTGGTTCTTTTAAATTAAACAGCCATTGGAGGGGTTTATGATCTGTAACAATAGTAAATTTGCGTCCAAAAAGATAAGGTCAAAAATATTTGGTTACCCGGGCTATCGAAAGCAATTCTTTTTCAATCGTACTATAATTTTGTTGGGGGGGTTTAAAGTTCTTGAGGCATAGGAAATGGAAGGTCATTTCCTATTTTTCCTTGACTTAATATTGCGCCAATCGCGACATTAGATGCGTCGGTGGTTAATATGAAAGGTTTTTCGAAATCAGGATATTGTAAAAATGGGGTCGTTGCATAAGATCTTTTTGCACAATTCAAAGGTTTCAATGAATTCCGGAGTATGTTTAATTGTTTCGCCTTTTTTTAAACATTTTGTTAAAGGGTTTTGTTAATTTTGCAAAATTGTTTATAAAACGTCTGTAATATCTAAAAGGCCTAGAAATGATTTAATTTCTTTCGGGGTTTTTGGTATTGGAAATTTTTTAATGGAAAAATTTTTTTGGATTTGGTTTAATCCCATCGGGGGGTAATGACATGTCCCAAAAATTCTACTTTTCTAAGAAATTCCGATTTATCTAGTTGTACTTTAAATTTTGCTTCGCGTAATTTTGTAAATACTAAACGAAATTTGAAAATGTTCTTTTTTGGCTTGTACTAAACTACTAAATATTATAATATCGTCCATTTGACTAGGCAAATTTTATGTTGGAGGTCACGTAAAAATGATCCATTACGCGTTGAAACGTTGCCGGTGCGTTTTTAAGTCCCCGGCATTCGTACATATTCGTAATGTTCGTTTTCTACGTTAAAGGCTGTTTTTCGATTGAATTTGGATGCATCTCTATCTGATGGAAACCAGATTCGAGATCAAGGGTTGAAAAAAAACTGACAGCGTCCTTTTGTCTAAAATATCGTTTAAAAGGGCAATGGGTATCATTAATTTTTCTGAAATCGCAAACTATTCTAAATTTATTTTCACCGCTCGCGTCTTGTTTTTTGGGAACAATCCAGATAGGACTATTCCAAGGACTTTGGCTTGGCCGAATTATTCCGTCCTCTAACATTTTAAAATTTGTTTTTGAACCTCCTCTTTATAGACAAAAGGGTATCGATAAGATTTCGTGTAAATTTTGGAATTTCGTCCGTAGTTTTTATCTCATGTTTTATTTGATTTGTAAAAGTTAACTTTTGTTCTTAAAATAAAAAATATCTGAAAATTTTTATAAGTTGTTCTATAGCATATTTTTCTTCGCTATTAAGATTATTTGTACGTAATAATTTTAAATGTTTGGATTCTTTTTAAGGTCGTTTTTCTGGTAAAAATGATTCGATATTATAAATTTCAAAGTGTTCTTTTTAATCCGGGAAGCTGATTACCTTAATGGGTTTGAGAATTCTAAAGTTACGGGTTCGTGAGATCTATTAAAATTTCCTTCTCGCGATGCCTCGTTCTGCATTTGTCAATGTTTCAGGAAAATAAACATTTTCTACGAATTGTTCTGGGATTATTATATCACCGTTGTAAACTGATAGGGGGTTTGTAATAAGGATGTTTGTGGCCCTATTGAGATAGTAAAGTTTTTGTTGTCAATTTTATGATAATTTAGGGGTATTGATACTTTATTATTAGTCAATGCTTGATTTTTTAAATCAATAACGAAGTTATATCTTTTTAATTCGCTAAGGCCTAAAATACCATCGAAAAATGAATGAAAGTCAAAAAGAGTAAATGTTATTTCATCGTTTTCTTTTAGTTCTGAAAAGGCAGGAATATTTGGTTTATTTCTAACAAGTGTTTCCCCGGTACCGGTTTTTATTTTACTGCGGTGATTAAATATTTTTTCCGGAAAGTATTTTTCGGCAATTATTGGTCGTAAAATTGATTTTGTACAACCAGTATCGATTAAAAGTTTTATTGGAGGGTTATTTATTTTTATATAGGGTAAACGGTCATTAATTTCCGTATGCATTTCTGCTATATCGGGTTGTTGATCGGGTGGTATCCTGAAAATTTGTATAGTTGTCTAAATATGTGTCTGGGTCAGAAACCCATCATAAAAGATTTCGTTTTGGTTAAAATTAACTTGTTCATCTTCCGGGTAATTTATTTTCAGATTCATTATAATTTTGAATTTTTATTTTTTGGGGTGGTTGCCTGCAGCCTCGTCGTATTGATTCATTTCGGCAATTTGTGACGAATCGCATTGGTTATCAATTTGAAATAGTTCTTGAGACACAAAATTACGCGGTCCTGTTGGTTTAAAATAATTATTTGTTTGATAGGGTGGTTGTCTTATAGTTGGGTTTTTGAAGTCGTTGACATTGGTTCGGGTTTTGTGTTTTTTGGGACTTGCCCTGTGGGCTTAAAAAATTTTTTGGGGGTCCAAACACTTCTTTGTTTGTCGGAAAACGTCTTTGTTGAACGGGTCGTGGTTGTATTGGAATTCGTTGGCTGGGAAATCGATTTTGATTTTGATATTGGTTATGGTAAAAATTTTGATTTTGATATAAATTTTGATTTTGGTATTGATTTGGGTGTGAATTCTGGTTTTGATTATTATATGCCGAAAAATTTAAATAAATAGGTCGATTGTTTTGTGTTGATCTAGGAATAAGATTTTGATTAGAGCTATTCGCGTTTATTTTAGGCGGTGCCTGAGGCAAAGGTCTAAACAAATTTTGAGAATACTGAAAATTATCTTCTTCCTTCACTAAGGTTATTGCCGTTTCTAAATTTTGGGGGTTTCTTAAACGTATTATACTTTGAAGTGTCCCAGAAAGGCCACGAATAAAGTTCTTAGTGTAATTTGTTCGTATTGACGTAAATGGATAACTTTTTCTTGTGCCGAAATTATGTTTACGGGTTATAGATGTTAATTTTTGTGCTAATCTACTGCGGGGAGAATCTGCAATCTTTTTGCAAAATCTAGGGCACTTTCACCCTTATTAGGTCTAGCCATTAATAAATCTTGTTCAAGACATTCTAAAAATTTCGATTATTTCCAAAACAATTTTGAAGTGCATTTTTAATGAGTTCCCAACTATTTAGCTCAGTTCGGCAACCTACCAATATTTGGGCTCTCCTATTAATTTTTTTGAATAACGCGCAACAAATAATTGTTTAAAACATTGTCATTATTTTGACCATAAGTAGCAAATAAAAATCGCAAGCTGATACAATATTTGGCAGTATTATTTTAATCACCGTCAAAATTAGGGATTAATCAACATACATTTTTAACATACTTAAATTGGTTGTTGTTGTTGTTCTTGAGCCATTTTTTTTTTTTAAAGTAAGCTTTTTGAAAAAGTCACCAACTAATTGGTCAATATCGTTTTCACTCATAAACTGAACTAAAAACAGGCCAGTTAAATATATATCTAATAAGAAATAAAATCTAATATTTATATATTTTTGTTAAAATTAAAAATAAAATTTTCTTTTTAATTGAACTTAATATTTATTTATTTATTTTATTTTTTAATTTGCTTTAAAAATAGAATTATTATTTTTTAAATAATTAATTTATTGATTTTGTTTAAGTAATATTTTTATTTTTTTTTTAATTAGTAAATTCCTAACCCTAACTTAAAGAGATCTTCCTATTCAGGGAAGGGGGTAAAAAACAGGAATACTTGGCACTTACCAATCAAATACTGGCACTCAATCGTTTTGCCTGTCTCACGGGGTTATTCTCCACCATTCATTTTGTCCTGGCGAGCCGGGGGTCTTGAAGTCAGATGTCTTCGGGGTGGTTCTTTATCAGAAAAGGATTAAATCCACGTTTTTTATGAAAATTGGTCTCGATGCCGGGTTTTCACGAAAACTGCACTGATCCGATTACAAAGCGCCAGTTAAGTTTTTTGGTCGACGCAAAGTACTTTTTAAAAAATTTTATTTTTATTAAAAAATACAAGATACAAGTTAATTGAATGGATTTTAAATGGAGAATAATTTTACAATATAAAATAGGTCATATTTATAAGTTCGTAATGTAGATTCAGCATTTCTAGAATCCCGTGAGAACGATGTACATTTCTGTTCACATAACTGGCACCTCTTTCTTTATTGAGTTTTTCATCAGGTATTTATATTCAGTAGAAGGTGGCATAAGCCTATTTTACGAAACGGAAAAAGAATTGCCCAAGATTTAATGGCCGTTACTGTACATAAAACAATTTTTAAACTGAACGTTTTTATTTGGGAAATAATTTTATTGGGCACTATAAAGTAGTTACGGCGATGACAGCTAAATAGAATTTTGTTTAAATAAACATAATACCTACTTATTCTCTGTAAAAATTAAATAATATCATAAAGGCATTGTTTTAAAAATGCTTTAAACATGTAAAACTGTAAATTAAAAAAATCATAGCTTCTTAGGCAATGCAATAAATAGCCAAATTTGAATCGTTAAGTAAGTAACTTATATAATAATTTATATAAGGGTATAATAATAAAATATACACACACCAAACGATATTTTGTTAATTAAAAGATTAAATACTGCGAATGGTAATATTTTATTTATTATAGTCATTTATAAAAACAATGCTACTAGTGTTAACTGGTCATAATGACCCGTATAATCGCCTTAATATTTTGACGCCTTTTTTAGATATGCGAAAATCTAACTCCTGATTCAACACATCCCATTTTCGTCTCTGGCAACCTCGTATCCTGCTGAACATTTTCCCGATTGTCTTGCAAAACGGAGTTAAAATGACCAATGAACCTCCCAAGGGTTTAAGAGGAACATAACTGTTTACATGACGATCCAATTTCCGATCCGGAGTGGTTCGAAAACTGCAAGCAATCAACTGTTTTTAAGAAATTTTATTCAGTCTTTGTTTTTTCCATGCCTCGACAGGAACGAAGAAAGTTCGGTCCTCGGGATGGAACATTCCCTACGAGTTTAACGAAACTGACTTGAATTAGCGTAATGCAATTGCAAATGTTTTGAATGATTACGAGGAAGTTTTTTGTGGTTTGTATGTTTCAGTAAAAAATAATGATTTAAGGGGCGTCCATTGATTACGTGAGGATTTTGGGCGGGAGTTAGTTTAAATAAATATCTGTGATTTTTTGTTTTTACTTACAATAATACTGAATACTCATATGTTTAGTTTAATGATTAAAATAAAAACAAAAATATACAAAACAACCTTGCCGCGTTAAAACTTTGATTTTCGTTAGATCTGTCAAATGTAAGTGTCGCCGTTGACGAACAACGGGTGCCGTTGTATGTGGTCCTAATTAGTCGAGGAAACGAAGAAATGCCCGAGGGATTTTTTGTGCAGTAATATGGTTTTAAATGCGGTTTTTTGCATTTGATTCGTATGAACGTCTACAAACTTTGTGAACAAATTTAATTAATGGGAAATGAAAAACTGCCCTTCGACAATAAAAAAATGGTATTTTCGATATGCATTTAAAAGTCTGCAATTAAAAAAAAAATATAACTAGGTAAATAATAATGGAAATAGGCCCGAATTTGTTACTCGAAGGTTTTCGAGGTCGCTGAACACGAATATGATATCAAGAGCCTACGGAGTACCTAGTGCGCGCTAAGGATAGCGTAAAAGTCGTCTTATGGAGTTTGACGACAATTTCTCCTAATATCAGCCCAATTTTTTTATGGAGATTTTCGAGGTCGCTAAATACGAATATGACATTAAAAAAGAGTGCGAAATATAGTGGGCAAAGGGAAATTTTCTGGAGTTTTACGACAAATCCTCCTAAATACCCAATTTTTTACCAAGAGGTTTTTGGTTCCGAACACAATTGAATTGGAAGGGCCTGCGGGCCGGCGCGCTAAGGATGGTAAACGTCGTTTCTGGGTTTTGGACAATCCTACCAATATCAGCCCAAAATTTGATTTTTAGTAAAATTTTTTTGCCTTTTATCGGCCCTGACGTTAACCTATTTTTTTTTTTTTAAAGTGACGTTGTGCAAGGTTTAAACTAAATATTTTTGGAAAAAATTCCCCTTTTTTTAAAAAATTTTTTTGTAATTCTCATTTATTTAAGAGCAAATTTGGTCTCTTGACTTTCTTTCGTCCGATTTTTTTTTCGATTAAAAAATAAAACACTGTTTGTTTAAACGTATTATATGTTTATTATTTATGTTCAAATGTGACTCTAATTTTTGTTTTTTTCCAAAGAAAAACAAATAAAAAAAAAATTCAAAAAATTTTTTAAAAAGCACCCTCTGCCATTATACAAGAGTCAATGGGTCGCCGATTTCTTAAAATTTTTTTTAATCTTTACCACCCCTTTTTTTAAAAGTTAGGGGACATTCGTTCATAAAAATTTTTTTCTTAAAATAACCAAGAATCACCCCCCAATTTTTTTTGCACTTATTTCTTCACACCGTATGAATTGTTAATTAACCTACTCATTTACTGCCATACATCCTTTTACCCAAAATTTAAATTTTTATAAGTGAGCAAACATTTTAAATTTTAAAGGGGATTTCAACAGCCCAAACTCGGTATGTTAAATCAACACACAGCTAGGATAGGAGACAAATTAATTATTTTAATATTGTTTTACTAATTAAAAGAATAATTTTTAATATAGTTTTTTTCTATATAAAAAATAACAAAATAATATTATTTTGGGCTGAATTGTGTGGGTATTTTTTTAGGATATCCAATTTGATGCTTTGTTTTTTTAATGGGAA
>JAHBCN010008624.1:0-38003 GCA_019359885.1 Listronotus oregonensis | reverse complement strand
TTTTTTCTTTTTTGAAACGTATGTCTACAATAACAATCAAATTTTAACTGTTTTTAGATGTAGTTTAGGATGCTTTGACATACAAATGAATTGTTGATAGCAAAAAATGTATAACAGCGAACGTCAGAATACGTAAAAATTTATTAAGTACATAAAAATGGTGGTATTAAATTGTGTTGTGTTTATTCCTAATTAATTATATAGAAACATTTGTAAAAAATAACCAACCTAATTTCACATCATAAATGGGTATAATTGCATACTTAAACATAGTTTTTAGTTTTGATTAACTTTTTTAATTACAATTTTCAGTATTTTAAAAAAAGAATGGTATTTTTACTCTTGGGCAAAATTCATATTTTTTGACAAACCTGGTATACGCCTGGAAAAAAATATCTGATAGTTACATTTTAGGTTCTGGAAAATGCAGAAATTTTTTAAAAAAAATAAAATTTCTGCGAAATAATAATAAAAATTTAAAATTTCCATATGTAAAGAACTTAGCGGGACACTAAAATATTTTCATAAAACGAAAGACGAAAAAACTAACAGTGGATTGATTTATGTCAGCGTAAAATAAACGTCAAAACTGGTATGTTTTGCAAATTTACACCGAATAACGTCTTTCAATCCCTCTAAGATTAAACAATTGCATTTGTCATATTTTTCAAACATATTTCAAGAGTCTTGTTTAGTATATTTTAAACCCAAGTGTGAATCTTAATCTTAATCTTAAAAATTATAACTAAATTTTGTCAAACTTATATTAATTCGTGTTTAATGAATTTATACTATAGAATTACCGCGCAGGGCCGTATCTGAGGGGGGGGGTTTTGGGGGGTTAATCCTCCCCAAAAATCCCAAAAATCTTATAACGTAAAATAAAAACGACTTGTAACTATATCTTTTTTTTTGAAGATTTTTGAGCAATAATATTTTTACAGTCACGGTCAACAATACAAAAAAAGTATCTGATGATCTATTGGTCAAAAAAATAAATTTCTAAACTGTATAACTACTTTTTCTACATTAAAATCAACGATAAATGAACCTATAATAGCCTGGAATAGTAAAAAATCCATCAAGATCTGCGGGTAACGTTTTGGGTGAGTCTATACTCAAAATCAAGCTCGATATTTAACAACCCTGCAACGCTGCTCTATGACTTTAAAAATAGGGGTTCTCAGAGTCTTCTTATGAATTAGAAAATAATTAATAATATTGATCACTTCAACTACAATGAAAATAAAAACAATTTTTATAACGTACAAACTATATTTTTATTAGTCAATATTAGGATTAGGGATAACATTCATATTTTACTTCCCCATTTCTGATAAGATTTTCACAAAAACATTCAAAACTAATCAAATTAAAGCATCTACGCCTGTGTTCAACGAATTGAAGGTTTTAATGGCGGCTGTTTGGCTTTTCCACAATCAGGAAACTTCCCCACCGAGAGAAATCCTAAGTATGTTAAAGCGTCCACTTTATTTACTTTTACTCTACCGTTATTCTGAATTTTACAGACTGTGGATTTTGATCTCTTTAGAGTGTTGAGCATGTGAATACTTTATTAGTAAGGTCAGGATTATCAGACTAAATATAGATCAAGAATTTAAAAATATTTTTAAAAAAATCTGAAGCCATTATAAAGTCTGTACCTGATGAAGAATGCATAAAAATACCTAGAATAGTTTCACGACAGCAGAATCGTTTTAATGTCTTGGTAGCTACTGCAGAAAAATATTTTCGAATCACAATTGCAATTCCTTTTTTTTGATCACTTTATCGAAGAGCTATCTGCAAGATTTGCAAATCACGCAAAATCACTTCCATCGTTATATTGTTTAGTGCCAAATATGTGCGAAGCACACACAGTAAAAATAGATGACTTGTTATTATATGAGGTATTTTTCGACCTAGATACGTTATCTGCAGAATTACAGTTGTGGAAACAAAAATGGATTGAGTTGCCTCAAGCAGAAAGGCCCAAAAATGCTCTTGGTGCATTATCAGCATGTAATACATCTTTGTTTCCTAATATTTATACTTTGTTGCAAATTCTGGCCACATTTCCTGTATCTACAGCCTCCTCGGAACGATTATATTTGCGCAATTCAACTGGTCAAGGGCGGCTAACAGGACTTGCTTAGACTGCGGAAGTTCTTAATCGTTTTGCGAAGGAAAAGCAAAGAAATATTCAGTTGTTATTATAATTTTTATTTTTAAAATTTTAACGGTGTTAAGTGTGTTTTTTAGTTTAACCTGATGTTTTCTTTTAGTAAAACCCATTTATAAGTTAAAGTTTTTTTTTATTCCTAATTTATTAAATGCCACTGGCCTAACCCCCCCAAATTTTGGTCTAGATACGTGATTGGCTGTTTAAGAAGGCTGCGCAGTCATACTCCTTGTTTCCTTACATCATGATACTACATTTATTTATTTGAATACTAATTAAGATAATTTTTGTGAAACAGACAACGAACTGTTTCGATACAAATTAATTATTCTTTTTGCTTCTCTGTAACCAGATTCAATTGCACCATGGACTGTAGAGAAATAGTATGGATGGGTTGCTTCGCCCGCAAACAAGACTGTTGGTTTGTTGTGTTTATTATACAAAGGTTTAGCCAACTTGTCTGGAAATTTGCTTCCTCCATTAGAATGGCCTTTAACAGATTCATATGAATATGTTCCCCGGAAGTGTGGATTTGAATACCAGTTAGTCCTAAAATGAAAAAGAAAGATTAAGAGTTACACACATCGTCTGTCTACCCGTCCGTGGATTTAAAATTTTAAAAAAATTAATACATTTTTTGAAAATTAAAAAATGTAACTTTTTATCCAAAGAAACTGTTTTTTTTTTGAAATTTATTTTCCTGTAGCAACCTTATTTAGGATACAGTTTATATCTTGTCTAATTGTGTCTAATTAACTACTATAATCTTCCTCCTAGTTAAATAGACGTATACGGAGTGGTATATTTATTACCTGTTCGGTATAAACCCGACATTAACTATATTTTTGTATTTAAATAATAAAGCAGACCTTTAAAATATATAGCGGCCCAAAATTAGCTTTCATTACATAAAAAATGTATCATCAACTACGTTATCAAATTGATATTTTTTAAGGAATTAGTAAAAGAGGGTCTTTTTTGACATTTTTAATACAGTAGAATTTCACCAATCCGACACTTCAATAAACCGACACGTCCAATAATCCGGCATCCCTCGCCCGCGCCTACACTACATACCTCAATAAAAGATTATTTTAAACTATACACTGGTTTAAAAATCCCGGACCCCCTCGAAAACGCCGCCTCTGATCAAAAAATATTTCAGATAAAAGTTGTAGATCTTTGTTATATTTGCATGTGCTTCACAAACAAGGAATATATCAATGTTGTGTTTTTTAAAATGAAATAGTATTATTTTCAATTTGCTTTCTGAATCTAAGCAAAATTTTAGCCCTAGTTCCTGTTTTATGTCCTATACCTAAATCCATCAGTTAAAAAGATATGAAGTAATTTTTATTAAAATAATTAATACAGTAATTACGAAAAAAACTCATTTAATTAAGTGCTGAAAATGGCCTCTCTGAACAACTTGACAATGCCCCAAGTAGTAATAAAATTTTAATAACATTTTGGAACATAACTGGAGTTATCAATTTAAATTCGGTTCTAATCATGTCTTTAAGTACATCAATATTTTCCAGTTTGGTTGTAAACACTTTATTTTTCAAATGAGCCCAGAGGAAATAGTTCAAGGGCTTAAGGTCAGGGGACCTCGCTGGCCATTCTATTTTACCTCTTCTGACGATCCAAATATTGGGGAAAGTAGCATCCAAAAATCTCCTTACGTTTATACCGAAATGTGCAGGGGCTCCATCTTGCTGAAATCATGTTGATTGTAAATTATGACCTCTTCTAATTATTTTTTAGGTAATATTTGATCTTCTAAAATGTGCAAATATTGCTTTGAATTTAAATTTCTTTTAACAAAAATTATCTGCCCAATATCAACAATTATGTCTATTAACTGCTGTTAAGCATGAAAATTGATTCGTCAGAAAAAATAATATTATTGAAAAAATTCCGATTTCGTTCCTATTTTTTCAACATAACCTCACAAAATTTAATTCGGCCATCAAAATCATCTTTAAATAGTTCTTGCACTAATGTAATTTTATAGGGATGAAATTTGTTAGATATAAGGACATTCCTCACAGATATAAAACCAACATCGGATTGAAAGGCCACTTTTCGTAATGACAGATTGGGTTCTTCTACAAAATGCTGCACAATTTACAAATTTTTTCTTCATTACTAACCGTTCTTGGCCTTCCGGAGCGTTGGTGATCTTTACAAGTACCAGTTTGGTCAAACCTCTGAATAGTCCTGATCGCTGTACATTTGGAAATAGGAGGGCGGTCCGAAAACGTTTAATTAAAAAGATGTTTTGTTTCATTAAAGGATCGTTGGCAATCTCCGATTCCTCTGATCATCAAAAGGATAATGCGTTCTCTTTCAGTAAGGGACATAATTTAAAATAAATATTAAATTCAAGTAATAAAGTTACTTCATTTGGCAGTGTCAAAAATAATCATGTAAATGTTGGTAGTGTCTTACAGGTAAAAAGATAAAATAATAGATAATCTGGGAGCAAAATTTAAAATCTTAATAAAAGCTACCTTATATCTTTTTAACTGATTGATTTAGGTATAGGACATGAAACAGGAAGTAGGGCTAAAATTTTACGTAGATTCAGAAAGTAAATTGAAAATAATACTATTTCATTTAAAAAAAACACAACATCGGTTTATTCCGTGTTTGTGAAGCACCCTGTACACTTGCAATATTTTTTTAAAGGCAAATATAACAAAGATCTACAACTTTTATCTGAAATACTTTTTGATCAGAGGCAGCGTTTTCGAAATAACGAGAGGGTCCGGAACTTTTTGAACACAGTGTAAAATAAGTTAATTGTGAGATATGTGGTTTATGGTTACAAAAAACGTGTAGAACATGAACACAAATACATTGTATTCCCTTTATAAAATGTTTTGTTTTATTTGCCATTTACCATTTTTCCGAAAAATCCAATAATTCGACACCCTCTGGTTTTTAATAGTGCCGGATTAGTAAGATTCTACTGTATACCCATAGGTAGTTTTTGCAATAATTTGTTTAATATTCGTGTAGAAACCACGAAATAGTTTATTAGGGTTGCATATTGGTCTCTTTAAAATCTACACAAGCCGAGTATATCCCAGAGCACTATGGTCTGCGCCAAATGACCATGCTGTCGGTTTGAGCATCTGTAATCATGTCAAACTTAATTTATGAGCTGTGCGGATCAGTTCATACCATCGGTCAAAAAATTGTTACTAGTTTCTAATGGAACATTATGATTTTTACTTGGTTTTTAATTTTAATGTATTGGGATCGAGCATGCTTACCTTATGACTTCAGCTGGCATCGTAACATTAAAATGTGGTGCTAAAAATTTATTGATTAAGTATTTCTGTCCTCTAAGTATTTCTTCGTCCGACAGTGTTTCCATTAATGGAATGTAACTACCAGAATACCATGCTATTGCGACGTTTGGGTTATTTTCTGCTTGTGCTACTCCTGATACGATGATAAGCCATTCAAGGTTTTCCTAAAGAAATATAATATGTTGTTTTATAGTAGACCGCAAAACGTTAAAAAAGTCGCTTCCTTCTTGACTTTTTTTTAAGGTATAACCTTTACTGAACGATAGCTTAGGTCCTTGGGCATCTGAAATGGCCAATGAAGACATTTCCTAGGAGGTCAGAGTTTTTTTTATAACGGAAAATGTCATATATCTGTCATACTTAATGTTTCTTACTTTTTCACATATACCTCGCGATAACTTCGTCACTACTTAAGATAATTAAGATTATCTTTTTTTTAATGATAGAGGAAATGTAAGCGAAGGTGACTGTAACAATTAATTATTTTAAAAAAGCTTTGTTTTTTTTGTAAACCCAAGACAAACTTGGATATTTACTTTTCTATATCACTTTTTAGAGTAATCGAGAAAATTTTTTGTTTTAAGGAATTTTGCCATACTATCTACCTATGAAATGAAGCTAATATGGCAACAAAGATTTAAAAAAAACCGCAGTAGTGTACCATTCATAGTTTTTGAAATATTGATAATTAAAATAACGAGCATACGTGCGTTCGGCAGGTTTTTTCCTCGACAGGCAGCCGCGCCGGCGGCCGGCCAGAATTTTCGTGAATAAGATTTTAAGAGAAGAAAGAAAGTATAACACAAAAAGAATTTCATTAGTCTTTGATACATATACAGCCCATTTATTGAAAAACCTGAAAGACAAAGACGAGGTGATTTAAGTACTGCAGAGTTCCAAGGCTATTTTATTAAAGAAGTGCCAAATTTACTAAATGACTATAAAACAGTAATTAAAGGAGGTGGCTTCTCAAATCCTCAATTGTGTTTTGAAGTAAGCAAAATTAAAGGCACAAAAAGTGTGAGGAACTTAAGAAGCAGTCAAGAAGAAGCTGACACTAGACTAATACTTCATGTGCTGGCGGAGCTAAAACTAGGAAACACAATTTTGGTAAAATCTGTTGATACCGATGTCCTGATTTTGCTCTTACATTTTTACTGTGAAACACCGTACATGTCCCTAAGTAATGTATTTATACAGTTAGGACAGGGTAAAAATACACGTTTTTTGTCAATTAATGACGTTGTAGCAAATTTAGGAAAGGATATCTGCAAAAAACTATTAACAATTCATTGCTTAACTGGCTGTGTCACCACTAACGCAATGTATAAAATAGGGAAGAAAACGGCATTCGATATATTATCTAAAAATATTGAGAACTTAAAATAGCTAGAAAACGTTTCCTTTTTATCAGAAGAAGAAGCATTGGCAATAAGTGTGAAATAAATATACGCTTTATTTATATGGGAATAAAAACCAAAACATTACATCCCGCAATCAAATGCGATGGTTCCTGACAACTGAATCAACTCATTACGCTTCTGAGCTGCCTCCCACCGATGACGCATTTAAAGAACATTTAAAAAGGTAAGACAGCTGTTGAAGTATCTTTAATATAACACAAAAACTCATTTATATATATTTTTCAAGGTGTATGTATCAATTGAATTTTGGTACAATAGCCACATACAAGATTCGCCATTGGAAGATCCATCTCAATATGGTTGGATATTTGAAAAAGGTATTTGGAAGCCAAATTTTTCTTCCCAAGAACCAGTACCGGATACTATAAGAAGAACTTTGTCTATACGTTGTTCAGACAAGACTTGCAGCAACAATAAATGTACCTGTTTTACTCAAGGTTTAAAATGCTGCAGTGAGTGCAAATACGTAAACTGCAGTAACAAAAACCAAGCTACAGAGACTTACAATTCGGACGTTGAGGATTTTTGAATCATTTATTTATAAATGTAGGTATCTTAAGTTTCAAAGTTTTTAATTGAATATTTATCTTTCATTTTTTTGTTCGCTCCACTGTAATTCTTAGTAATTAAGCTAATAAGCTACGTTATTTGAAAAAATTTTAACGTTTTTGAGTTTCTGTAAAAACATTTCGTCTGAAAAATTGCCTATAATATAATAAATACCAAAAAATATTTCAGTGAAAATTATAATCAGTCAAATAAAAAGGAAAATATTTTATTTATCTTTCAATTATTCAGTAAAGCATTTAAATGAAATATTTGCTATTTTGTATCAAAGCTCCCCCTCTCACATACATAAATAAAATAATTAAATAATCTGGATCAGGCGGAGCAAGCGGGCGGTTTAGCGAGACGCGAGGCGACCGACGGGGCGTAGCGTATGGCGAACGGAAAATTGTTCAAATTTAGGTAACGATAACTTTAAAGTTGTTTATCCTAGAATACTGCGTATTTTTTTAAAAACTTTGTTGCTATATAAGCTTTATTTCAAACGCAGATAGTATGACAAAATTCCTTAAAACAAAAAAGTTTCTCGATTACTCTAAAAAGTGATGTAGAAAAGTAAATGTTTAAGTTTGTCTTGGGTTTACAAAAAAAAGCCTCTTTTAAATAATTAATTGTTACAGTCATCTTCGCTTACATTTTATCCATCATTTAAAAAACAAATTTCAACTATCTTAATTACTGACGGAGATATCGCGAGGTATGTGTGAAAAAGTAAGAAACAATAATTATGACAGATTTATGACATTTTTCGTTATAAAAAAATTCTGACCTACTAGAAAATGTCGTCATTGGCCATTTTAGATTGCCATGGACCTAAGTTAAAATTCTGTAAAGGTCTCATCTAGTTATACCTGCAAAAAAAAAGGAACATTTTTACGGCTTTTGCGGTCCACTATTATCCATCGCTGTTGTCCTCCATGATTATTACACACAAAGTAGTATGCATGTTTCATACCAGTCAGCACAAATCCAAAGATAAACAACTCGCGAACCCGCCCGTTGTCGTATCCTACTTGCTCCATTGCATTATTTTGTGCCGGTTAGTATAGTTCGATTCCGATTAAAAAACGTCGTCGTCATGAAAATAATAAAGCGACAAATTTTATTAGATTCGGAAAGTAAAGAAACCATTTGTCCTAAAGTAAACAGGGTGAGAAACAAAAAATATAATCACCGATGGTTTCAACTGCGTAAAACTAAATCAAAAATTCGCGAAAAAAATAATAATAAAAAAATAATAATAATAATAAATAAATAAGAGTTTCAGTGCTAATGAATTATCAAAGGTAAATATTTTAATTTTAATAATGTTAAAATACTTGTATTGTCAAAATGTTAATGAATGACGGAAATGTTATTGACGTATGTCTTATCCCATATATTATATATATTTCCATATATTGCTGTAATCGACTATTGTCTTATAGCATTTTCCTTGTTAAAAAGGAAGTTAAATATTTAATAGAATAATTGACTTATGTCTTATTCTATATTTTATATACATTTCCATATATTGCTGTAATCGACTATCGTCTTATAGCATTTTTCCTTGTCAAAAAGGAAGTTTAATATTTAATGGAATAATTGACGAATGTCTTATTCTATATATTATATACATTTCCATATATTGCTGTAATCGACTATTGTCTTATAGCATTTTTCCTTGTCAAAAAGGAAGTTTAATATTTAATGGAATAATTGACGAATGTCTTATTCTATAAATTATATACATTTCCATATATTGCTATAATCGACTATTGTCTTATAGCATTTTTCCTTATTAAAAAGGAAGTTAAATATTTAATGGAATAATTGACGAATGTCTTATTTTATATATTATATACATTTCCATATATTGCTATAATCGACTATGTCTTATAGGGATTTTCTTTGTTAAAAAGAAAGTTAAATATTTAATGGAATAATTGACAAATGTCTTATTCTATATATTATATACATTTCCATTTATTGCTATAATCGACTACTGTCTTATAGCATTTTTCTTTGTTAAAAAGAAAGTTAAATATTTAATGGAATAATTGACAAATGTCTTATTCTATATATTATATACATTTCCATATATTGCTATAATCGACTACTGTCTTATAGCATTTTTCTTCGTTGAAAAGTAAGTTAAATATTTGGGATAATTGACGTATGTCTTATTTTATATAACGACGGTAACACTTCAATATGTGGTATCTCAAAATAGCCTAGTTTTCAGGAGACAATAAAAACTATTTCAAATAAGTATCAATGACTTTTTTTCAAATTTTATTAGCTATACATATTCAAAAGTATATGTTTATTCATACAAAAACAAAGTTTCAGTAAAAATATTTTCGTAAATAATATATTTGACTTACATCATATTGAACATTAGAAAAGTAAGACTTACGACTAATTGAACAACAGTTACAAATGGGAACTATGTGAACCAAAGGAATAAAATTCTAACTATTTAGGAACAAAGGCACCAAAACATGTGGTGACAAAAACTGGTAACTAGTAATATAAAAATTCTAATAATTGTCACTATACGGGATATTGTCATAAAAAGACCAACAGTCATTGGGAATCACTGGTTTTAGCTGTTGAAGATGATCAAATTTACATTTTTTAATAGGTATTCGACTGTTATAGAGTACTGAAAAATCTGTACTTAGCAGAGGTTTTGGCCTTATCGGAAGATCCATGTAATTACTGTCAAAGTTGGTTTTATATTTGATGATGCCATCAGGCAGATATTGCAAGGCACGAATATCATTGACCGTTGGATCGCCTGCCTTTCTTCCAGGTCTAATAGAATGATAGCAAGTATTTTTCTTGAAGTCTTTAAAAAAGCTGTGATCTAAAGTAATTGTTTCGTATGGACTATTCTTTCTTGCCTCCTGACATAATCGGGAATAATCACTTGGCAAATAAATAGGCTTATTTTTTATTTTTCTTTCTATTAGGGCATGCACGCTGTCACACTCCATTTGTGTGTGTCCCTTGACAAGGTATTTTTGCTCAATTACTATGTTAAGTTCATTGGACAAATGGAGAAGGGCGTTAGACATCACTGCATTTTTGTTTTGATAAGAACATCCATCGGAGTAGATGACTATGGGCTTGGAATCATATAGGTTTTTCTTTATATAGTCGACCAAACATGACGCAAAAACAGACGCTTGAAGGTCAGCTTCTGTCTCATTAAACCAGTAACAAGCGCAGTGCTTACTGGCTAAGTTGAAAACAGTAAAATTATGTACGCAAAGCTTAGTTTTATAGTAAGTTGAAGATGCGTTGATCGAGGGGCAAACTTTAACTGCTTGTAGGTCCATAGTCAAAGTGTAACACGTTCCATTCTCACTAGCTTGTTTGTCTTTTCTTTTTTCTTCTCTTGCTCGTTCTTTTGTATTTCTGTGTTCAATCCAGACTTCTTCCGTTTCATTTTTCAGCTCGAACTGCAGACAGATATCGCACTGGTCTTTTTTAGGTTTGTATAGGGAAATATTTAGTTGATCCACCATTTTTAAAAGGTAAGTTCTTGACAATATCTGCTCATTCGATTCTTCACATTTAATTTTGTAGGCGTTATAAAGTTCACTAAGGCTTGAGAAATGTTGTTCCAAGTAAAGTTTTTGTGTTTCCTTGCGTGCGTAATGTGAAGGCAGTTTATTCAGGCTCTCTAGAAATGTCCTTAAAAATGAAACACTTTTTTCTTTTAAATGCCTATGGTTTATAGTTGTATTATCAGTTCTTGTTTTGGTCATTCCATGAGCACTATTATTAACCCAGCTTAGAATAGAACGTTCTTTTAGGGATAGTGTAGACATAAACATGTTCTTGCAAACGGGTATTAATTTGTCTTCAACTTTTAAATGGTATTTCAGAGTCGTTCCTCTGCGTGAGTTTTCATTGGTAGACTTCTTTTCCTTGGTGGGCTGGACAGCAATCAAATTTATGACAAGTATTTTTCTTTCAGCCCAGGACAAATCATTCCAAAATGTTTGAAATATATTTCTTCTGGACTCTTCCGAAACAGTACTGCACTGACGTTTGCCAGATTTCTCACAAAATTTTGATTTGCATGTCGGCCCAATCTTTCTATCTTCACGTTGGGTATCATGAAAAGTTTTATTCTGTCCGGCAGGTCGTCGGTACCCCAAATAAGATTTACCTTTTCTCTTAATTTTTGATTAATTCTTTTTACTTTTGTGCCTTTTGCACACTTAGACCTCACATCAGTAACCTCAACATTTTCAGATCTGTTTTCCCTTTCTCCTTCTGTAAACTCCTGTTCACTATCTATCTCTTTTTCTTTGTCTTCATTAGGGTCAAAATCACTATCTGTTTCGTCACCTTCTATTTCGTTGTCCTTTTTAAAAATATTTTCATTGTCTGTACATACTTCCTTAGTAGCTTTTTCTCCCAAACTTTTTGGAGAATCATTGAGATCGTCATCAAGAGGAACAGATAAGGCTTCACAGTCCTTCGAAATAATGTCGTCAACTGTATTTTTAGGATCAATTATTTCTACTGGTAAGTTCATAATGTCAAAATCGTTATTTTCTAAAGAATTCTCTATGAACATTTCAGCCATTGGGGCATTGTTGTCATCAGTCACTTTCAGAGTTGATGCAAATTTTTTTGAAGGCGTATTGTCATTAGTAAAACACATTTCCAGCAATCGTTTTGTTCTGGAACTACAGGGACTAGCCATAATTGTTTAGTTTCTGCAAATGAAAATAAAGTATTTTTTTAACAGTTATAATAAACAAAATACCAAAACCTTACAACGATAAAAAAAACTGAAACGCTGATCTGCAAAAATATTTTTATTTTGCTCAATTCAGGTTTTCTGATCTTTTTTATCTGAGAAACTAAACAGAGGTCATTTTCGGAATAAGAAACCTAAAAGATCTAAGAATCACGAACCAGTGAAATAGGCGACTTCTTTCCTTTTTTCTATTTCAGGAAAATGTGCACGTGACAGACAAAAACGGAAACCATTTTTGGAATCAGCAACCCAAATTTTAAAAATCAACCAGAATTATGCAAATAAGGTTGTCTACTTTTTTGCAGACCATGTAATTGATCTAATATAGCCATTTCTTTACCTATCTCTTATGCAACAATATTTAACTTTGTCTGATTCTCTATAATATTCAAAAATAATAACTAGAATAAAATGTGCAATTTGCCGTAAATCAAATTTTAATCCAATAATTTATGAAATCAATAATGCGTATCTCCAAACCCAACAAAAAATACTTTTTTCTAATATCAGATGTATAATTTAGGGGGAATACTTAATCTGGTTATCTTTTAGAAACAAGCATGCAATTTCTCCAAGTAAAATTAAAATGTTTTACCTAAAATAAATATAAATATTACCAATTTACTTACCAGTGACTTGAAAACACAAGCACATCCATTTGAAACTGTCAAAATACTAACGACTTACGACAAATTTTCCCCGCATTTGAGTTAGGACGTATTGTTCTTCTTTGTTATTGGTGCGTTCTGCTACTAAGACGCCAATAATAATTTCCAAATACACGCGTTAGGAGTTAACCTTCATTTTAAGCGGGAAATCTCATTTTACCTTAAATCGGAGTTACGACATATTGAAGTGTTACCGTCGATATTACATACCCACAAAACGGATTCTATGTATATTACAGTAATAGACCTATGTCTTATATTTTTTGTGGATAAATAATAATTCTGTATATATTATATTGTAGTTATTGATGTGTGTCGTACTACAATGTTTTTTGTAGCTAAAATATTCAAAATAATTGACCTATGTCTTATTGTGTTTTTCCTATATCACTGTTATAACTAATTTATATTTCTCGTTCTATTGCAGAAAATGCAACAAAAATCACTTTAATATCTTACTTAATATCCTGGGTAAAAACCCAGAATCAACAAAAAATTGTTGGTGATGAAATTCACCAATAAATGTCTGCCCGTTGGCAAATTTATGCAGATTTAGGTATTGAAAAAGATTAAATCCAAGATATTGTTAAAAAATACCCAATTCCAAAAAATTGCAAATTAATCCAACCTTTAATTTAATTACGATATTGAAACACGCTGAATTGGTCGACACTGTACAAATTATGTAAAAAAAAAGACATTAATTCTGAAAAGGTATTGGCCATTCTTATATTGGTTATTATGCAAAAATGCATACCATTTTTTTTGCATAGGCGTTTCTTAATTAAACCCTAAAAAAAATAATAAATAAATAAATAAATAAACTGGGTAGAAGGTATCAATACTTTTTCTTATAAAAAAGAAACCAAAACCAAAAGTTAACATTACCCAATTTGAAAAAACTTATTATTGTCAGACTAAAACCGATTTACTGAATGTATGTAGGTGCTATTAAAAAAAGGCGTTATACGAAGGATCAATTTTTATCCTTATTTTTTCTTTACCAAAAACCAAATGGTAATTATAGATTTATTTTAAAATAAAAAATAAATACATAAATCAATAAAAATAAAATAAATAAATACTTTCATAACAGCTTCTAATTTTAAAAAAGAGGAGTATAAAACCGTCTTAAAACTAGTTACTCCCTCGGTTTTCTTAAACAGTATTAATCTTAAGGACGCATATTTTTCTTTGTCCATAAAACATTAACATAGAAAATATTTACGGTTTCGTTTTAATAATTAATTATACAAATTTACTTGCTTACCATTCAGCTTAAACTTGGCCCCTTATATATTTACACAAATAGCAAGTCTGCTATTAAAATACTTTTAAGAACAACATATGCTGTGTTCATCATATCTTTGACGGTTTTTTTAATAGTACCGAAATCATATACGCGATGTATAAAACAAACAAATATTGTCTGTAAGCAACTTTTAAGCTTAGGTTTCTTTATTAATTATGATAAATGGTAACCTAATTCTGAACAAAAAAAAACGTATCTTGGTTTTATTATAAAGAAAAATAACGATTAGTTTACCTAAAGAGAGAAAACATAAGGTTAGGTATAAGTAAATTGTTATCTTTTCGGAACAAAAATTCATGTAAGATCAGTGATTCCGAAAAATTAATAGCTACACTAGTTGCCACAAAACCAGCTATAAATATGGTTGGCTACTCATAAAAAATATGGAACGTGAAAAATATGAGTTTTTTTTCCAAAAAATAATAATTATATCGCCCAAATGAGTTTACCAAATATTTTACAAAACGATTGCCGATGGTGGCTAGAAAATATCTCAATTGGTAAATAATATTTTGTACAAGATCCTTTTAAAATTGTAATTTTTACAGACGCGTCCCATACAGGTTGGGGGGCAAGCTGTGGAAATTCCAAAGCACATGGGTTCTGGACAGAAATAGAAACAAATTTTCACATTAATTATTTAGAGCTCCTAGCAGCATTTAACAGAATAAAAACATTTGCAAAACACCTGCAAAATAAAAACATATTATTTAGAATTAATAATATTACGGCAGTTGCGACTATAAATAAAACGGAAAGTGTGCGAATTGAAAAAATCAATAATATATCCCTTAAAATTTGGGAATGATGTGAGTCAAAAGATATTTTTAATCAAGCTGCTTATATAAGTTCCATAATTAATATTATAGCTGACTTTAAGTCTCGAAGAGTAAACTCAAACATAGAATACAAGCTAAATATTAAAACTTTTAAAGAGACAGTAAACACCCATAATAGATTTATTTGCAAACTATCAAAACAAAAAATAAGAAATTTGTTCGTGGCAGCTCGATCCAGAATCCATGTGCGTAGAAGCCTTTACAATCAGGTGGAAGACGTATTTTTGTTTTTTCACGAATTTCCTCCATTTTCACTAATAGGAAAACTTTTGGAAAAAATCGTACAAGAAAAACCATCGGAAATTTTATTAGTTCCATATTGGCCCAGGCAATATTGGTATCCCATATTTAAGAGCTCACTTTTTAGTAGACCTTTAATTTTTCTTTTTAATGGTTTCTTTCATCACATTTCAGATCAACATTAATTCAACTTTAAAACATTACCTTGGTTACTAGGATTTTCGTAAAGGGGGCGTTTCTTAGAAGAGGCACAATAGAAGCAGCAATTCCAACATTATTTGCCTCACTAACAGAAAGTGCATTAAAACAGTATTATAATTGTTTCAAAAAATAGTGCAACTTCTGTTCCAAAGTCGGTTATAATCCTTACGAATATAAAGTAAATATTATTTATATGTAAAAATTATTTAAATATTTCTTAGAGATAAAGAATACAAGAATGTCTTTCTCGATATTAAATACTCACAGAGCTGTACTGTCTCTAATATTCCCTTAAAACAAAAATGATAAGCATATTTTAAAAAGTTTTTTAAAGTAGCCTATAATCTAAACCCACCTTAACCGAAATACGCAGCTACATGGTATCCTAATATAGTTTTAGTATATTTAAAAAAAAAAATCGCCTCCGCTAAAAAACTTATCCCTTGTAGAGCTTAGTTTTAGTCACTTTAGTTACCTCTGCCCAGAGTTTAAACAATTTCCAAAATATGCCTTAAAAACATAAAAAACACTTATAATTAAATAGAAATTTGAATACCCAAAAGAATAAAAACCCCTGGTTTTTAAAACTACATCCACTGTTAATTTTTTTTCCGGATAAACCTAGTCTTTGCGTTGCAAAAACTTTACTTTCTTATATAGAGAGAACTTCTAATCTAAGACTGATCTAAGACCTAAACAAAAAGAACGGCTATTTCTGACATATAAAAATCCCTACCATGCAGTCACCTCGCAGACCGTAAGGAGGTAAATAAAAAGGGTGTTAATTAACAGTGGAATTGATACCGCCAGATTTTCAACACCAGCTACTGTAAGGGCATGGATAAACATCGAATTAATAAGAAATGTGGCAGTGTGCATTTAAAAATTCGATGTATTTTGCAAGTACGAGTATTTAATAGACCAATTACTGCCTCTAAAGATATATTTGTAAGATCAATAATAAAATAAATAACTTTGTTTTAGACATATAATTAATCTCGTGAGAAAATCTCTTTTTACTGTGTTAAAAACATATTTTTTTATCTATTTTCTTTGCATACTATTTCTTTAAGGAATTTAAAAAATGTACCCGAATTTGTTCTTACGTTTATAATATAAAACATTTTATTTGCTGTCAAAATAAATCTTGTATTATAAAATTGTTAATTAGATCGATTTAATTTCTTTAAACATCTACTTTGTGTGTAATAATCATGGAGGACAACAGCGATGGATAATTAATAGATTGATCGACTTACCTGTAAGGATGATCGATCGTAATTATCCGAGCTGTTGTCCGAAATGATTATTACAGCCCACCCCTTCCCAAAGTAAGAACCCTCGATCTAATTAACTAAAATAATGCAATGGAGCAAGCAGGATACGACAACGGGCGGGTTCGCGAGTTGTTTATCTTTGGATTTGTGCTGACTGGTATGAAACATGCATACTACTTTGTGTGTAATAATCATTTCGGACAACAGCTCGGATAATTACGATCGATCATCCTTACAGGTAAGTCGATCAATCTATTAATTATACCGGCTTAGAGTGGTTTTTTGAATTGCAAAAAATGGGTTTGCATATATTTCCGTTCTTTAAGAAGGAATAAGTTTAATATGTGGAATTATATTATTATATAAAATTTTGTGTACAATTTAAATAAGTAAGTATTTATCTAAAATTTCCCATATTACATTTTCTTTATTTTTATAGCCTAACGTTGTTTTAGCCATGTGAAAAATGTTTACTTATAGTTGAAACAAAATTACTTTATTAAACAAAAGTTCTTCAATATTAATAAACTAAAAATTTCTACAGAAAAAGTTTAGAAAGTCTAACAGAATACAGGCCAAAGACAAAACCGTAAGATTTACTCAAGTATCAAGTATTTAATTACGAAATTACAAGCACTTACGAAAAAAGCTTTTTATTTATTTTACATTTAAGCGATAAATTAAAAAGAAAGATTATCTTTCGTAACCGTATCTGTATCTCATAAAACTTATGAACAACACACTGGCAAAATTTATTAGTAGTGGACGTGTAGAAAATAGATTTCTATAAGAATTCCTCGATATAAACTAGTAAATTATCCAAGCAGTTATTAAAAATAACAAAATTTCCTTAAGAAATATGGAAAAATACTCCCTGGAAATAAAGGACGCTCTGTTACTCTAGTTTAGCAAGATTTTATAAAAGTAAATTATTTTAATCCACATAAACACTTTTTATTCACATCGAAACTTGGATACATTGACACTTGGTTTGATTTTTCAGCTTGGTATTACGATTAAAATTTCCTTACGAAGCTTGTTTTTGTTAAATGGATTAGTTAGCTCCCAAAACTATCGATAATAGAGTACAGCTAATTCGGTATGCTTATGTTTCTTTTAGGGGCAATATACCATCTGATCTTTGCCCTAATTTTTCGAGAAATTAGCTTACTTTACTAATTGCCGTTCAGTTGATATTATAAATAGCTTCAGATATGAGCATGATAGGTCACAGATTAAAATTTAAAACTTTTTCAAAATTTAAAATCGTATAAAAGGTGCTAATAAAGAAAACCAAAATCTATAATGTATGAGAACAGCATATTGAAAAAAATCACAATTTCTTATTTTTTGTTAAATTATGCTAAATAAACCTAAAACTAAATTCTAAACAGTTTTTCTCTGTGTCATTTTCGATTACTTAAAGTTTTAACCCGACCTTTTGACATTTTATATCATATTTTTCAAATTTGCCGCCATAACAGCAGTCACGTTGCCAGTGTCAACAAAGGTTAGGTTATTCGACAAGCCCAGTTGATAACGGAAAAACTTTGTTTAAATATTTTAATAGCAAAAAAAAAATCCCATTTAGACCAATGGTTATTAGTCAAGGCAATGAAGCACTAAAAAGGCCAAAAGTTCGGAATTTTTTGCACTAAGACGGATCGAAATGCGGTTTTTTGCATTCGCTTCCAAAAATTTTTTGTAAAAAATGTACCTACTTTGTGACTTATACAAACCGCAAATTGCATTGCTGCAGCCAAAAATGCATTTAAAAAATGCATTTTTTTGAGACGGCTTTTCGGAAGATTTAATAACTTAATAAATATGAGTCAGAACTAGCCCAAATCGGGTTCTCGGGGGTTTTCACTGCCGACCTGGAGCTCAAGAACGACGATGAACGTAATCTCCGTGGGACTTTCCCAGAATTTACGCGGGGAAGGAAAGAAACTCGACGCCCGTGGGTTTTTTGGGTCGCTGAATTCAAATATGGCATCGGCAAACACTCCCCGGACGCCTGGTACTGCGGAACCTGGACATGGACGTCATCTCCGAGAATTTTTTCTCTTTCAGGCCCAGGTTCCAGTACACTAGGTGTTCGGGGGATCATTTTCGACGTGAAATTTCGATTAAGCGCCACAAAACCCGCTCCTACAATGATTTTCGGGCTGTTTTTGGCGATCTAGTCAGGAAAATTTTGGGATGATGTTCACGTCCAGGTTCCGCAGCACCCGGTGTCCTGGGGGTGTTCGCCCATGCCACATTTGAATTCAGCGACCCAAAAAACTCCCGGATGTCCAGTTTCTCTCCTTCCCTGCGTGAATTTTGGGAGAGTCCGACGGAGATGACGTTTAGGGCCAAGTTTGCACCAGGTATTCGAGGGATCGTGAAATTCGGATTTAGCGTCCCAAAAAAAGCCAATAACGATTTTCGGTTCGTCATTTTCGACTCGAAGATGAGGTCCGCGTACAGGTCCGGTGCACCAGGTGTCCGGGGAGTGTTCGCCGATGCCATATTTGAATTCAGCGACTCAAAAAACCCCCGAGCATCGAGTGTCTCTCCTTCCCCGTGTGAATTTTGGAAGAGTCCCACGGAGATGATGTTCTTCGGCGTTCCTAAGCGCCAGGTCGACTGTGAGTCAATTTGAACATCATAATAGTGATAAGCGACCTCAAAAATCTCTGAAAACCCGATTTGGGCCAGTTCTGACTCATATTTACAAAGCTATTTAATTTTCCGAAAGTTGTCTAAAAAAAAATGCATTTTTTAAAAGCATTTTTGGCTGCAGCAATGCAATTTGCGGTTTGTATAAGGCACAAAGTAGGTACATTTTTTACAAAAAATTTTTGGAAGCGAATGCAAAAAAAACCGAGGTTGAGTGCTTCATTGCCTCGACTTTATTTAAAATGCCTAGTACCTTATTTAAATAAGTACTGATTTAAACAATTACTGTGTTTATAAAAAAGCACAGACCTTCCCATCCCTTAATACATTTTTGTCTTACCTCTTTAAGCTTTTGTTTATCCTCAGCAGTCCAAAGAAATGGCCAGTTAAGGTCCTCTTTCCACCATCGATCCGTAAAATGCAAAATTACTTTCATAATAGCGCCAAACCCAATACTTGTTATAGCATCAATTTTTTCCTGTGGCAGTGTTGGATTAAATAAAGTTTTATATTTTGCCTTTAATACACCTACTGATGGAGTAACGATGACATGATCAGCCGTATATGTGCTACCATCTGCAGTAATAACATCCACTTTTTCTCCATTTTGCCAATTGGAAATGTTGGTAACTTCCTTTTGGAGAAAAATCTTATCGTCTATGGGTAACGGATTTTCTGTATTTGGATACTTCTGCATCATAATTTCCAATATAGTTTTATATCCAAGACCGTTCCAGTGTAAACCTTGGTCGCCTTTACAATCTTTGTAGTCTGATATAATTCTTAGGTCATTTAAATCAAAGGGACTATTCAGGGCACTTAAGTGGCTTATTGCCCAGTCCTTGGTTGATTCAGTAAATATTTCTTTTTCTTTGGGATCTTTAGCAGTAGCAGAGAGATTTTTTATTCTAAACCATCAAAATAAAAATTAAAAATAAAAAAGAAATAATTAAATACAAAAACAATTCATAATTCTGGTTTCATAATTACTTATAAAAAGTAAGCATAATTTGATACTCCTTTTTTCGGATTTTTTCAATTATTTGTTCGAACTATTAAGTGCACTGGGTGGCGTAAAGGCAAAAACCAGTATGGTATAGAGCGCGATGGTCTGGAGTAATCGGTTCTTTGTTTATGGATATATTGCATAAGGGTCCAAAACATCCCAGTCCGATACAAAAAACACAAACTTGTTCTGATCGTTGAGTTGTAGAAAGTAGATTTGTTTAGTAAATATTATTTTATTTTTCTTAGTCGCCTTGCTGTTAAAGGGTATATTCAGTGAAATTAAAAAAAAAACAAATTTAATAAATGATTTAAGTAAATATCTAGACATTTAGTATCTCTATTTTTTGGATAAAATTGTTTTTTTTTTCAATAATTCTAATTTTTAAACTTATATTTAGTTGATAAAGAGATTCCTAAATACATATTATTATATCCTTTTAAAATAAACATTTTTTATCTGCAAAATTGCCTAATTACTTTGCAATTTTATACGCAGAAAAAAATTTTGCTTTCAATAAAAATATTTAGGTGTATGCATATGGATTCTAAATAATTTATTGAACAGCGACATACAAAATTAGTTTCAATGTGATTTGGCATTTGGAATGTTTTGAAAAATATTATTTCCAAAACTGTGCTTTCGTTTTAGTTTTTGTTTTTTAAAGGTCTGCCAGCTTAAATCCTTCCAGACTGAGGTAATGCCTTTTTGTACGACGAGAAATTGATGTTGGTTGAACCCGAATTTTTATGGATTTTCTTCCACATATCTGACTTTTGGCTTCCAAAAAGTTTAAAACTTAAGAAGGGGTTTTTATTTTATTTAATATCACATTAAATTGTATGATTAATAATGTAGTTTCTGGGCTCTAAGTAATTTCAAGTGCATTTGTTATGCAATTAAATTCGTAGCGCCTTTTTTTTCCTCGGCATTAACTTGTAAGTCCACCACAGTTGCTGGTAACAGAATTAAGAATTGAGTTTTCCGAAACAGTTGAAGGAAAGGCGGCTGAACTTCACCATCTGGTGACTCTAGGGCCGGCCGGAGAATAAGCCGCGTCGCGCCTGCTCTTGTAACTTAGCCTGCTCAGTCGGGATTACAATTTGGTTACTTACTTTTTCCGTCTGTCCGCGGAAAAGCGCGTTTTTGAATTTGCCCCGTTCTAGTCGTCTCTGTTCAATTGTCTTATAGTTTTGGTTCGCAACAAACGGCACTTCTAATTCTTTCATATATTCTGGTGTGCCAGCTCTCCAGGGACTTTCCGAAAAGTCCCGGTCACTTTATTAAAACGTTCTGCTGGTTAATGATTGGGTTTGCCAATTGTTACTCCCACTTCCTGCTTGGGTTTTGGCGGGACCATTTCATCCTTGGCCAAGGTCAAATCCTGGCGGCGGGGGTCTGGAATTGTAGGGCGTTTCTCCCTTTCCCTTATTGTACCAGTTTAAGGAGTAGCCGAGGCTCGAGGAGCCTGGCCTGCCCACTTAAGGCTGGGTATACAGTTTTTCGCATTCTCGGGGGTCGTTTCTGTTTCAACGGGATTTGCACCAATGCGTTGCAGCTCACGGGAGGATTGGCCCACGTCTTTTCGATTTTCTAAGTTCCTGTAAAGTCGGTTGTTTGTTTGTTAGTCAGGTTCATGTTTGCCAATGAATCCTTTGCGCCTTTCGCAGTGTAATTTTGGGGACGACCCGCACTGTCATACTGGGGCAGCAAAGCAGCCTTTCACTGGGCTTGCCTTTTACGCCGTTGTGCCCTTTGTTTTGCCTATTACCAGCATGGCAGGGGCTTCCTGAGCGGCATTGCCGAGGTCAAGGGCTGCTGAGCGCCTGATATGCTTGTCCCTCCTAGCTGATTTACTTTTAATAAAGTTTTATTATTTTTATTTAAAAGACTATACGGTATACAAGTGGTTTATTTTACTAGCTTTAGACAATTCTCGGCAGATTAGTTTTACAATACGATTATCCATTCTATAAATATGAACAAACAAAATCAAATGAATCAAAAGTCAGACTTAAAATTAGTTATAACTCAGCTAAGTTAAATTTCCGTTAGAATCACAAAATACCGTAAAGAAAAAAATCAGCTAAAAGTTATTAATTCCCTAGGGAATTAATAATTTAACAAAATAAATTAACTTTCCCGTGAAGCAGATCTTTGGCACAACGCAACCAGCTTTTCTATTTTTTTCTGGTTGTCACGACAACCCCACTAGCCCAATTACCGACCTACAGGATTCCCACTTAGTCGACCTATCCGGTCATCCAGACTAATCCAGCAAGAACCCGTCGATAAAACAAAAAACATAAATAAACACAACTCTTAAAACCCAGAAAACTGGCCCTGAACCCCAATCAGAAATCCCCGGAAAACAATACCGTACAAAAGAAAAATTACCCCCTTATTAAATGTAATAAACAAAAGAAGGAAAAGAAAATTAACCGATTATTTAATGAAATAAGACGCGACACGTGGAGATTTAACTTATCAGGGAGAGGCAAGCATATTTTATGTCGGAGGCCGTCTGACATGCACTGTCGAATCCCGTAACACAGTTAAGTTTGAATCCATATTTTTAAAAAATTCTTCCGTTGCTCAATGTCCTATAGCAAATTTGGCTAGCTGTATCCTGTCATGAAAGGTTAGAACTGGAGACGTTTTAATTTTGCCATGATAAGATACCAGCGTACGTAGTTTTTGAAGGTTACTTTGTATTGCACTGGAATTTCTTTAACGTAATGCAGCATAAATATAAAGCCCCGAATGATCCAGAGCATCGAGCGACCCTCGCGTTTTTGTACTATACAGGCATTTGCCTTTTCACCACCGGGTGTTCCATTTTTAACACTTTCATAGGGTATTCCCGTAACTGTTGGTGGTATCAAAAAAGTAATATAGACGTTATGTACTCTTTTTGGGTCAAACTTTAAATGGTATAATTATCATTTGAAAGTTTTCCTTCGCTTAAGAAATACGAGGGCAAATCAAAAAATTGTGAATTTTAGAATAACTTTATATTTAGTTAAAAGAGATACAACAAAATGTATTTTTTACAAAAGTCTCTATATAATAATTTTTGAATAATCTGACATTGTCAGAATAAGTTGGTTGGTAAGGTAGTGTTCAGTATTGTAGGTAAAAAAGTTATCTGACCTTACCTTATTTTTTAAATGGATCATCCTGTACAGAGCTATCTATTTTAAAGTAAACAGGGCTTTATTTTTTAAGCTCCCCGTACTTTTCTAAAAAACGAATATAGCCATTTCGTGTATTTTTTTTTCGTAGGATTCAATAATCTAATGATAATATAAGGATAGTTTCACCTAAGAACCTCGCTGCCGCGGGTCACAGGTGCTTATTTGTCAAAGTCAAGAATTTAAAAATACGTTTATTACTTTTTGGAGTAGTTTTATAATGAGGTTTTGATCAGAAGAACGGCTTCAAATTATATTATATGCTAAAAATGATATAAAATATCTATTTCTAAACCAAGCAGCAAAATTACAATAAACGGAAAAAATTAAAATACAATACGAGGTAAAATATGGTGCTAATAAGAATACTTATAACAAAAAATTATAATATTACTAATAATTTAAATGTTCTATATGACCCCCATTATTTTCAAAACATGATCTATAACCCCTTCTTAGCCTTTCTAAGCTCGCCGATATTTTTTGAGGTTCTTGGTTACGACGATTAATTTTATTTACAATTTCCTCCGTGTTTGTGTTCCCATTTTGGTAAACGACATTCTTCAAGTGATCCCATAGGAAAGTGTTCAAAATTGTAATATCTGGACTATTAGGTGGCTATCTAATAGTGCCATAAAGTCCAATCCACTGATTGTATCGGCGATTGAGATACTGCACAACTGGATGAACAGCATGGGGCGGCGCTCCGTCTTGTTGCCAAATTATCCTGTGATACGTTTTGAGTGGCAATTCTTCTAAAATGTCCTCAATATCGGTTTCAAGAAGATTGAGATATCTTTCTCCAGTTAAGGATCCCTCAAAGAATATTGGCCCGACAATTTTATTGTTAAGCACACCACACCAGACATGAAGAGAAGACCTTCCTTGGTATTAATCTCTTGAAATTTCCTGGGATTTTGTCTTGCCCAGCTGTGCGTATTGCGTTGGTTAAACATTCATGATGTAGTGAACGTAGCTTCAACCGTCCAAAGAATCGTTTGAAACAGGGTAGGATCGTTATCTTGTTCATGGATTAAAATTTGGGAAACAAATTGAAAGCGAAGTTCCTTTTGTTCACGTGTTAAATGCTGCACTGGAAGAACGTGATATGGAAGATACTTAAAATATTTCAGTGTTCTCTGAACCGTCGCATAGGTTACTCTTCTTCTTGCAGGGCCATACCTCAAGTCTCTAACTGCGTCAGTAATTGACTTCATGGGATACAAAGTAAAATAATTTAGAATAGCTCGATCCGGTTTCTTTTCCTCATTGTAGTCCTTCTTCTAATATGTAACGATTTTGTCTCTTCGAATAAGACCTTCACTTTTAAAATCGTTTTTAGTGATATATTTCGGTAGAAATTTGCAACATATATCTTCGTTGTGTTTTCCTGGCGTTTTCTCCATATTTATAACAGAGAGTTATAATTTGAAGCCGTTCTTCTGATAAAAACCTTATTATAAAACTACTCCAAAAAGTAATAAACGTATTTTTAAAATTCTTGACTTTGACAAATAAGCACCTGTGACCTGTGGCAGTCAGGTTTTTTTCAAGTGAAACTATCCTTATAGTATCATGCACTTTTTAGACAATAATTGCACCAGAACCGCAGGAAATAGACCCAACAATCCCTATATCACCGAATTCCTCGTGAAAATCTCTATCTAATAATATAAAAATATACGGGGTATTTCATTTAAAAAATACGTCACCCGTACTGTAACTCTTTTGTTTTTGTTTCAAATGTTTTTCTGATTAGATTATTAAATCTTACGGAAAAAATTACACGAAATGGTTATATTCGTTTTTTAAAAAAGTACAGGAAAGTTCAAAAATAAAGCCCTGTTTACTTTAAAATAAATAACCTGTACATGTTTATTTAAAAATATAGCATATTAAATTTTCTGTTTAAAAATATGACACATTATGGATAATATTGGTTTTCTATGCGATTTATTTAAACTTTATTACTTTAACGAAACAAAAGCTAATATCCTAGAAACGACTTTCTAGTTGCTATTAACCTTTAACGTTAATATCATTTTTACACATTAAATTGTGTAAATTACTTTTCAACATTTTAAATCATTAGTTCCCTATCCGGAAAGACGGCAACCATTTAAGGACATATTCCGACACGTACGGCTCTTTTACGAAGTTGAGATCAAAAGTTTATAATAAAGAAAATAAGGAAAATAAGAAATAAGCGTGTTAGGATTTTCAAGGCTCATATTCAGGTAAGAATTGTATATTCTGTTGTATCTTTAAATGGTAGTACCCTAACTTTCATTAAAATAAAAACTCCTTTAGGCGCGTTTAGCACTTTTTGTGGATATTGAATGAGATTAAAACGCTAGACTCAGCTATGCCATGCTTATGATGCAATCGGAAAAAACCTAGATATTAAAATATGACCAAATGCATTGTATATATGCTTTTTATAAATCGATTCTTTAATCGTCTTAAATATGAGATTTGCAGATGTTAGATTGTGAAAGGTTAATAGGGGATCTTTTCTTGGTGAAGTTTTCACTTCTCCCTTGTCATCTTAAGCACACACCCTAATTTTATTCTCTAAAATCAGTTTGAAATTTAAGAAACAAAATTCTAGAGAGTTTTTAAATACTTACTTTAGAAACAATTGAATGGGAATACAGCTTACACCTCTAGATTTTTTTATTTGGGGAGTATTGGAAAATAAAATTTATAAAGAAGTCATCTTAACCCGACACCAGCTTAATCAAAAAATTCATAAGGTCTTTGCAGAAATAAAACTATTACACATTATGATGCCTTAAAATCCGTCCGAAAAAGATGTCAAGAGTGCATTGAAAGCAAGGGAGAGGCTTTCGAACAATTGCGATGATTACCGTTATTTTTTCCCTTAATCTGAATCTATTACTTCGTTTCAAAGTTTCTATAGTGTGCCAACTATTTTTTCTACTATTTGTATGTTAAAATATATTGTGTAATATCTTTTCAGCAACAATGTTAACATAGTTTTGTTTTTGGGAAATTAGCTTTTGTTTCATTGTTAAAGGCTATAGATGTTAGGAGTATGGACATATTAAAGGAGAACGCAGTGGACCAGATAGAGAACACTTGTGTTTGAATGTGGTAAAGGGGGACATATGGCGACAAATTGCACAAACCAGCCCTATTGCGTTCATTGCAAACAAGAGAGTCATCAGTCTGGAAATCCAAGGTGTATGAATATGGAGGTACCGAAGGATTATACCGACCAGGATTAAAGTTTTACAGATCAACACAAACAGAAGCCGCTCAGCACACGATATGGGACTTGCCACTGCTAAAGAACTAGGAGCGGGACTAATCATAATGTCTGAACCAAACCAAAATGCTATAAGAGGCAGAAAAGACTGGATGTATGACGAAAAACTGGACACAGCAACGATGACGATATAACAATAGAAAGCCAAGGACACGGCCCTGGCCTTACATTCATGGGGACAAATGGCTACACAATCTATAGTTGCTAGTGTTCTCCAAATGATGACATCCAGGACATGGAAGCAACACAACCTGGAAAGAAATCGAAAGCCGTGTTAGAGTCAACAGACAGAAAGCAATCATTTCTGGTGACTTCAATGCAATATCCCCTCAATTGGGCATGAATATTTCAGACAGGATAGGTAAGGTGATGGCTGAGTGGATAGCTACGAACGATTTGTCTATCGTGAACCAAGGAGATACTCCAACATTTCAAAGGCAAGGCTACTCATCAATTTTAGATCTAACAATAGCAACGAATGACATTAGCGCTAGCATAAATTAATGTCATAAAGAATCGTTAAGTGATCATAATTATATAGTGTTTGATATAGCAGAAAACAATAGGAGATCTGTTGGTAAAAAACAGAAACACAGAGGTTGGCAAGTAAATAAGATGAACCGACAAAAACTACGACCCGCAATACAGGAAATAGAAGGCGAGGGGGCTAAAATGACTGCAAGCGGCCTCTCTAATGGCCTGGCAAAAATCTGTGATAGATCAATGCCAAAAAAAAATCTGTCAGGAGAGGAATCCTAGGGTCTATTGGTGGAACGAGGAAATAGCAGAAATGAGGAGAGAATGTGTCTACAAAAGAAGAACATATACTAGAAACGCTCGAAAAAACCTTCCACTAGTTAAGTTGAAGTTGTCGGAATTTTGTTCAAACTTCTGAAAAAATTATATACAAATGTTTTTCAGCGGGAAAGTACTTAAAATATGGTCTTAAATGACATACTAAAAGTCCCGTAGATTCTGGTAATGGCAAGTTGCAAATAAATGGCCGCCATTTTGATTTTTTCAAATTAATGCCTGTATCTCGAAAACTATTAAGTTTTTGGATACGTTTCAAGAGACATTATTTTCTTTAAATGAAAAATTACATCGAGTAATATAGTTTTGACACTCCTCTTAAAACTATATTCAAATGCACCAAAAATTTTATTAACAGTTATTAATGAAAAAAAAATCTGAGTGTAGCATTAGTTAATTAATAATGCCATAGCCTCAAATAAAACTTATGGTATTTTTTTCTGACATTTAGGTACCAATATCAGAACTGGCAACGCCGCGTCAGCTGTCGTTTTTTCACGCGCACGATACGTTTGTTTTAGGTAATAAAAATAATAAAATTATTGTTTCTGTTTGGGACTTGCGACGCTAAATATTTCTATTTTAACCTGTTTGCAGACTATTTAGAAGTATGGCCGATGAACTTATTTGTGTGATTTGCGATAAAAGTGGAAACCAAGATGTAGTGAAAGTTGCCAAGAAAGGAATTGAAACAATAATTAGTGCTAGTAAGGAACGTAACGATAGTAAGTGGCAAAATGTAACAAATGTGTGCAGCGTTTTTGTACACAAAGAATGTAAAAATAAATATACGCATCCTACAAATTTGCTAAAACTGAAAAGTAACGCCCCAAGTACATCTAAGGTACTGAGATCGACCAGTAAAGGTTTTGATTTTAAGAACCATTGTTTTTTATGCGATGAATACATTGATATACAAGCCATTAAGAAATGTAAGAAAAATGTTGAGTTTCGCCAGGTCTGCACTTTAGAATTTAAAAACAAGATAATTAACCGCTGCAATGAAAGAAATGACAAGTTGGGGCTAGAAGTATTTAATAAAATAAATAATCAAATAGATCTGGTTGCAGCAGAAGCAATTTATCATGTGAATTGCTTTAATAAATTTATGCAAGATAAATCTCTTTAGAAGAGGCTTTCGAAAAAATTTCATTTTATTGAATACGATTTCGAGAATTGTCAGTTTGTAATTAAAGAGTTAATTGAAATGACGGTTACCCTTTTACCAGAGAGTGTTCAGCCATGGTCTGAAAAAAAATTGAAAATGAGATTGAAGAAAAAGTATAAAGATAGTATAATAATGTCTTCTCTATCAGGAAAACAAAGTATCGTCAGTTTTAGAGGAAACTGTGAAAAACTTTTAAGCGAAGAGTGGTCAAAGGATAAAACCTTTTATCGTGCAAAAATTGTAACTACCGCAGCTAAAATTTTAAGAGAGGATATTAGAGGTATGACATGCAATTTGCAGAATTATCCAAGCTTAGATGATATTAAAACTGGAGGAACAGAGGAATTTCCTGATTCTCTTAAGTCTTTTTTTTCACGAGTTGGTTCTCAAAGATAAGAACAACTTAGATGCGTACACAACAAAGGTAGCTGCGTTGGAAAATTTTATCGTTTCTTTCAAGTTCTGGTAGACCAATCGTAGTTGTATCTGAGGACACAGATATTGCCGTTCTGTTGATTCATCATTCAGAATATAATAAAATGTTTTTACTCCGGCCAGGAAAAGCTACCAAAGCTGATAAAGCAACGAAAGTATCAGAGCTTCGAGAAAAACTAGGGCATATTAAACAGTACATATTGTTTCTTCATGCTTTATCAGGTTGTGATACAACCTCGTTTATATTCAAAAAAAGCAAAACACTCTGTTTACTGTTGTTGAAGAATGACTTTTCTTTATGCGAAAGCCTTCAAATATTTTATCAACAAAATTCGGATAAGAACCAGTTAATAGAAGCAGGTGTACAATTCATTACAAAGTTATATAGGCCCAAGAAGAGCAAAGAAGATAGTTACACGTTAAGGTATACTTTATATAATCGAATAACATCTCGTCAAGGTCTGTCTGGAAACTTTAATTTGACAGCGCTTCCCCCAACCAAAGACGCTGCTGTACAACATATTTTGAGAGTCTATTATCAGGTATGTTCTCTAATTATTATTACTTAGCCAAAATAATAAAGTTTTATGAACTTTTTAGGTACAAAACTGGATAGGATCCAAGTTGGATCCATTAGCCTATGGTTGGCAACGAGATAGAGAGGGGCATCTGGTTCCTATATCCGCAACAAAACAAATTGCTCCTTCTCACATATTAAAAATGGTTTTCTGTAACTGCAAAGAAGCGTCATGTGGCAAATCATGCTCCTGCAAAAACTAGGGTTAAGATCGATGTTCCTTCAAGTGTGATCAATGCTTAGGAATTGATTGCTGCAATTCCTACATCATACCTCAAAATGACGAGGACGAAAATGATGTTTTCATATGAATACTTTTGTTAAACTTGAAATACATCTTTTCGATATATCACATCAAGTGTATTTTTAAATTTTACATAAAAATTATCTCTTGACTTGACTTCATAAACCTCATACCTTTTTAAGATATTTGCAATAAAATGACAAAAACAAAATGGCGGCTGATTTTCGCAACTTGCCATAGTCCTATTTGATGGGACTTTTACTATGTTGTTTAAGAAGTTATTCCTCATACATTTTCATTAAAAAATGCTTGTATATAATTTTTTCAACCTTGACATCTAACTTTCCTACACTATTTGCGAAAACATAGATTGTAATATCTGGGGTGACGGATATAAAATAGTAATGAAGGGGATGATTGGTTAACAGCCTCGCCCTAAACTAACGTTATCAAAAAGGAGGAAGTGGCGAATCACCTATTCCCTGTACATCAACCCGTGGTGTTTGAATGTGATATTAATGCTATGTTTCCAAATTTTACACTCGAGGAACTATAGGCCGCAAGTAGCAAACTTAAGAACAACAAAGCGCCAGGACCTGGGAACATCCCAGCTGAAGTAATTAAGCAAGTAATAATTGACAAACCGGAATACATATTAGGAATATTGAATTACCTCGCCGAAAGAGCCAATTTTCGAGTGGAGTGGAAGAGAGCTAGACTTGTGCTGATGCGAAAGGGAGACGAACCAAGCAATATGGTTTTAGAGAAGGCTGGCAGACGGTGGATGCCATTAGCAAGATACTTAAAATCGCTAGAGATGCAGCAGCATACTCACACAACCATAGGAGGCTGTGTGCGCAGGTAGAAAACTGAAGTTAGCACTGGAAAAGACTGAGGCAGTCGTATTCACTACAAAAAGAAAGATGACTCGTATCCAGTTCGAAGTTCATAATATAACAGTCACACCATGTAAGGTAATCAAGTATTTGGGAGTTTGGCTGGACGCAAAACCTAGCTTTGCGGAACATGTGAATAAAACTATAATAAAAGCGGAAAGAACTGCCATGACTCTTTCCAGCCTCATGCCAAATATTGGAGGACCTAGATCATCTAGGTCTCATCAGTGTTATTCATTGCCAGATCTTATACACAGCCCCGGCGTGGCATACAGTTACCAATACTAAAAAACTGGTAAAGAGACTGATAAGGATACAAAGGCTCATGTGTATCAGGATATGTAGCGCATACAGAACTATATCGGCAGAAGGGGTAGGAGTTATAACAGGAGTACCTCCAATAGAATTCCTTATTGAAGAAAGAAGGATGACCTATGAAGGCGAGACAAAAGAAATTGCCAGGTCAACACTCATGACAAGCTGGCAGGAAAAATGGAGTACTGAAACATACGGGCGATGGACTTGGCGGTTAATCCGAAATATTCAGATCTGGATAGAAATACCCTATGGCGAGGTCGATTATTATATAACACAAGCACTCGCCGGACATGGCTGTTTCCGGAGATATTTGCACGAAAGAAGATCAAACTCCGACCAATGTACCTACTGCAAAGAAACAGACGACGTAGAACACACGTTCTTCGCTTGTTCAAGATGGCGGGAAGCTAGACAGGACTATGAAAGGGAAACAGGAAGGGTTTTTAATGCAGAAAACATGATAGGAAGTCTAGTTGCGTCTGAGGCAGAATGGAACTGCGCCTATAAAACTATACGGCAAAAAATAGAGGCCAAAGAAATGGAAGAGAGATAGATAAAAGAAGAACAGCAGATGAATAAAGACGGCTCCTTCATTGAAGTACTGCGAGAGCGGTTTTCGGTGATGGATGGGAGTTGACAAAGAGGGAAAGTTTTTAGTCGGTAGGCGGCTCCCTAGAGAGACTGAATCCGACACTGCCCAGCCACCAGAACAACAGGTTGGCGCGTCTTAGGAAGATTTTTTACCTCTCACACAAAAAATAGCCTATTGTGGTTTAAATAAATCACATAAAAACCAATATTATCCATGATGTCTTATATTTTTAAGAAAAGAGTTTACTATATGCTATCTTTTTTAGGTTAAAATATACAGGATTTTACATTTAAAAAATTGAGGTTAGGTCTGATAACTTTTTTACCTGACCCTGTTATTTACCCTAAAAACCGCAGATTATTTAACAATCATAAAAAACTTTTGTAGTAAACATTTGATGTTCCCCCGTATCTCTTAAGCGAGCGAAAATTTTTAAATTTTTTTTAACCATTTTAAGCACATTATACCTATATTATTTTTTTGATAGCACTAACAATTAAGGAAATATTCTATAAAAGTGTTGAAAATGGAGCACCCTGGAAAAATATAATTTGTTAAAATAAAAACATACTTGGTATTTGTAGAGATTTTATAAGTTAATAATTTTCCTGTCTGTAGTCGCCATTTTTTTGTTTTTTTTTTTTAATATATATTTTAATATATATGTACAGGGTCTTTGATTTTATTTACGTGGCTTCTGGAGCCTTTATTTTTAAAGATAGAAAAAAATGTTTTTTATAAAAGTTGTAGGTTTTTTTCCATATTATCTTTTGAAATTATCAGTAAAAAAATATTGCAATAAAAAAATAGAAAAATATAGGCAACTTCAACTTTTTTAAATGGAACACTCTGTATATTATGCGCTACAATAAAAGATCTTTTTTTTTCTGATTTCAAATATATATATATATATATATATATATATATATATATATATACATTGATGATAATGGGATGAACCATTTTTGAGATATTTAATCCTAAAATATAAATAAATTGAAAAAAAAATCATATTAGTATCAAGAAAGCTATGGAAAAAATAAAATTGTTTTAATAAATTTGACGTATTGATATTATAAAAAGTTAAAATTTATCATTTTAACTATTACAAGTAGTTTTTATTGCTTTTTTGTCGATGGGCTATTCAGAAGAACAAAAAATCTCTATTATGCGTCTTTTTTATGGTAACAATAATAATGTGACGGCAGTGCAAAAGGAATATTACTTATTATCAGATACTATTAAATAATACATAGCAAGAAAGTTTATTGAACAAAAAAGCTTTTTAATGAAGAAAAGGCCTGCAGCATGACATGAAAACAAGGTTTTGGATATCCTCGTTTTTTCAGGATAATTATTATACTTTTTCTATCGGACTTGCACTAAATACTTTTAATAATTTTAGAAAATCCTGAAATATCAATCTCGAATGCGGCATCTGAACTTAATAAAACAGATTATAAAATTTATTTAACCTTAAAATTTTACAAATTTTATCCTTATCAATTTATGTCCGTTTAGAACCTTCCTGAACAAAACATGCAGGACCGACCTAGGTATGCATTGGAAATAGCTAGGTTTATGCAGCAGGATCGAAAGTTTTTAAATAAAATTCTATTCACCGACAAGTCTTCTTTCACTTAAGCAGGAATGTTTAATTACAAAAATAAACATTATGGGTCCAGAGAAAACACTCACCAAATTCAGCAACATAACAATTCTATTGTTTCCATGGCTTTCTTGATAATAATATGAAACTTTTTTGTAATTTATTTATAATTTAACCTAAAATATCTCAAAAATGGTTCATCCAAATATCATCAATGTATATATATTTGAAATCAGAAAAAAAAAAGATCTTTCGTTGTAGCGCATAATATACAGGGTGTTTCATTTAAAAAAGTTGAAGTTGCCTATATTTTTCCATTTTTTTATTGCGATATTTTTTTACTAATAATTTCAAAAGATAATATGGACAAAATCCTACAATTTTTATATAAAACATTTTTTTTGTCTTTAAAAATAAAGGTCCCAGAAGCCACGTAAATATAATCAAAGAACCTGTACGAGTGGGTAAATGTACCGTTTTAGGAAAATAGGTTTAAACATATTTGCAACAACAAATAAAATTTAAATATTTAACTATTAACATGCGCCCTAAAAGCCCCAAAGACCTCTATGAAGTCTAAGTACTGGATACCGTTGTTGCAGGTTTGTTTTAGATGCTTAACTCAGTATAGTTTATTTAAGCTAACATTTTTAGGTTGGCTGCAGAGGCGTAGCTAGAAGTTATGAAGCCCCGGGGCAAACATTTTTTGGGGCCCCTCCTGAGTTTAACCAAAAATTAAAAATATACGCAAAAAAATTATTCATACTTAATAGAAGCAAACAGTAAAAATGTGTACCTAACTGAAATAAAAAAATATTCTTTTTAAAAACATGGATAAACATGAATAACCAAATATGATTCAACAAAATAATTAAAATATATTTAAGTAATAGGTACATAAACTACAGTAAACCAAAATAAAATAAAAAATTTCTTTTTCTTGCTCTTGTATATACAAACTCAATAATTGTCTCTTTTAATTTGCGATTTTTGGTTCTGTTTTTGTATATATATATATATATATATATATATATATATATATATATATATATATATATATATATATATATATATATATATATATATATATATATATATATATATATATATATATATATATATTTGACGGGTAAATATATGTATTAACTTTATATAACTTTATAAAAGTTTATAGAACAATTATGTCCCACATTGGTATGTCATACTTTGTAATTTTATATGGTGGTATGCTTCCATTGCATACCACTGTAAGTAATAATTTAGGTGAAATAAATAATGTTTAATTCTTACCCAAGCGTTAAACATTCTCCAATCGATGACATATTTGCACATTCGCTTATAACTTCGTCAGAAGCATCTAAGTAATCTACGAATTCCAATATCCTCTCGTTAGTTTCTTTTTTAATAAGTTCTCCATTTGAAAGTATAAATCTAGTATTATGTCCCCATTGCGAAGATCTTAAAATTCCCAGATCTTTAACCATACTATAGACAATATTGCCCTCTTCTCCATGACAAAATTCGGCTCCTAGGTCAACGTATGCATCTCCAAATTTTATGCTGTTAATTCTGCCACCTGTTCATAAACATATATAAGTAATAAAGAATATAGTCCATTGAAATGTTATATTTTTTTGGGCTAACCTTGCGTTTTTCAGAGGACACAATTTTATTATTGGGATGTGTGAGGGGGGTCACTAGGAGCTTAACTCCAAGTTTGTGTGGTTGCAACCCTTGTCCCGCGGCGGCCATGTTAGAAAAAGGGGTGCAAACGCCTTTTTCGCTATATCTCCCGAATTATGTATCCCACAAAAAATATTTTAAGACATAATTTGTGGCAAACCTCTTTGTCTACAATTTTATTAATTTAACTTTTTTTAATAAAATGACAAATTAAAAAGTTATTAACAAAAATATGAGAAAATTTCCCAACAAATTTTCGTTTTTGTTATATAATTTCTTTATATTTTATTTCATTGCCAAATGACCTCAGACCAATCTTATAAAGCATTTTCCAACCAACATTTTGATCTATAATTTTTTTGGATTTGAGGAATTTATGGGCTTTCCGGAATGCTCCAAAGTCGACCAGGTTCTTACTACTCTCAATAATCCGGTAACTATGAAACGTCTGCCTTAATTTTTTATTTTCATACATGGTTTTTAATTTTTTTCTTAACATTACTATATTATTAGTTACCTAAAAATGACCTTTTCTCTTACGATGCAACTTAAAATATTCTTGTTTTTTACAATAATTTCTAACGAGCCCTTTAAGTTTTATTTATAGAGACGTTATGGCTGAGCATTTGCTGTTTCTCCATGCTTTTTTAGGATGCGACACAACATCAGCAGCTTATAACATGGGTAAACTGAAATTCATTAAAATTATAGAGAAACATTCTGAGTAAGCTAGTAGTACAGCGTTATTCCTCAGTGAGAAAGTGGATCCACCTTTGCTCACTCTCGTTGGCGAACGTTTTTTTGTTGCTTACGGCGGTTATAAAGATGATTTACTGGATAGTAGTACAAACGCTTCGCCAAGACAGTAACCAAGAACACATTTAGTTTGTCATCCCTTCCTTCAATACAAGATGCAGCCCGTTTCCACAGTCTCCGAGTTCACCACCAGGTGCAGTCGTGGCTCGGAAAATACTGCAATCCTGAAGATTGAGGCTGAAAAAAGCATGGAAACATTTGGATACCAATCCAAACTTTAAAGCCTTCAGCACCCCCCGATCTAATGAAATTAATTTTTTGCAGATGCAAAGGAAATTATGGAAGCATGTGTGGTTGCAGAATAACAGGTCTGAAATGCTCTGCAGTGTGCCTCAATTGTTTTGGAGAAACCTGTACCAACATCATGGAGTTATCGAAATTAATGGAGAAAAATGAATTCGAAGATGAATTACCATTAATGTCTCCGATTTTAGCTTCTGTCATTCCTCAAACCTTCACTTTCGACATTGAATTAGATCCTGCACAGCAGCCTGGATCATCCAAAAAAAAAAGTAGAAAAGAATAGCTGTAAATAATAGTTAAAATAGAGAATTATCTCCAAGATTATCTCACCTGAAAGTTATCCGTGGATTAGGCCTACTGGGGATACCACATAAAAAAAAAACGCGCCTACAGACACTACCTCATAGGTGGTGGAAAAAAGGGTCATTTTTAGGTAATTAATAATATAGTAATGTTAGGAAAAATATTTTTTCTACTTATATTAGTAAGAACTAATCACACCGTCTCTTTATCAGTAAATCTCTAATTACGAACACTATACTGTAAGAAGCCAAACTGTGGAAGGGCAGTTACGAAAATTTTTTTATATATATATATATATATATATATATATATATATATATATATAATATATATATATATATATATATATATATATATATATATATATATATATTTTATATATATATATATATATATATATATATATATATATATATATATATATATATATATATATATATATATATATATTTTATATATATATATATATATATATATATATATATATATATATATATATATATATATAATATATATATATATAATATATATATATATATATATATATTTAAAAGTTCAAATGCATTATGTCCCCAAACTTGAAAACTTTAATAGATTACAGTTTGGGTATGAACAAATAGCACGCTGCAACAAATTTTGTATTATTATTTGTATTGTTACTTAAAGTTTAAAATCTTCTGTTTTATTTATAAAAACCAAAATAAAGGGGAAAAAATAAGAAAACTGAGGGTTTCCCTTACACACTTTGAATGACTCCTCACGCTCGTACCAATTTTTGAAATCGTGGAATGGGCTTTTCCACTCTGGTATGTAATATACTATTTTCTACTCCATATTAGTAAGAACCAATTCACACCCACTTTTCAGTAAATCTCAATACAAACACTATACTGTAAGAAGCCAAACCCAAGGGGGTTTTATTTTTTTTTTTTTTTTTTTTTTTTTTTTTTTAAAATTAAATTTTTAATATATATATATATATATATATATATATATATATATATATATATATATATATATATATATATATATATATATATATATATATATATACAGGGTGTCATTGAAATGGTGTAAAAAATTGGGGGGGATATACCCAAAAATAGTAAAAAAGTTCTAAAGATAGGCGGAAAATGCATATTAAGGAGTTAGGGGGCACTGAAAGGGTGAATTTAAAACGGTTTTTTTGAAATTATAGGCTTAAAAACGAGTAAGATTTGAAAAAAATCCTCTGCCATAAATTTTGACTTAAATCAAATGGTGATACTGAAAAAATTTTTTGAAAATCGGAAAGGGTAGTTTTTAAGGGTAGGGGGGTTTTTTCGTGAATAACTTTTTTCAGGATATTTTTT
>JAHBCN010008623.1:38188-56769 GCA_019359885.1 Listronotus oregonensis | reverse complement strand
TTTGAACCGAAAATGAGCTCACAGGAATATATCAACCAACCAGTCTCAGGGTTATACAGACTTGTAGAAGAAACAAGACTAATGGGAGGATTGGTATAAAAGATAATGGGAGATTAGGCACAAAAACCCCAACAGGCTGCGCTGCCTCCGGTACTGAATCAAGATCCCAGGTAATAAAAAGAAGAAGATGTAAGGGGTTTTCCTTATAATTTGACATGCTTTTAAAGGCATTATTTGAAGAAATACAAAAAAGTGTTTATACAGAAGTTTTAGGATTTTTTATGAAGATTATAGATATGACATTTAGAAAAACATCTGACGATCGGAAAATTAAAAAATCGGAAATATTTTTTTTAAATGTAACATCTCGTATTTTATTGAAATATAAAATCTTCGCGTTTTTCCATTTTAAAAAATATATAACATGTCTATCTTTGGATAAGCAGTTTTGTAACAATTCAACTTTAAATTTTCATTTTATATGCAATGGAGCACCCCTCCTTAGATCTACTAAGCCGTCAAAGCCAAACAGAACTTTTATGTTGGATCCTGCATGGCCTATTATTATATTTGTGAAAAGAGGAAAACGCAAAAAGTTCATATTTTTAATAAAATACAGGGTGATCCATTAAAAAAAATCCGATTTCTCTATTTTCCGGTTGTCAGTTGTTTTTCTAAATGTCATATCTAAAATCTTTTGTATAAATCACTTATTTATATTTCTTTAGATACCTTTAAAAGCATGCCAAATTATAGAAAAAACCCTGTACAATTCAAAAAATTAATATAGAGAATATTCTATTTAAAATAGCAAACGTAGAATCTGTCTCAATTTATTTTTGGTAATACAGCCAAATTTATTTTTTATCAAGTAGAAATCAAGCCCATATCACAAGTGAACCTGTAAAAAATATTTTATAACGATCATTTTACATTTGATAATATTCTTTACTTGTACCAAGTATAGTGATTCTGATATATTAATAGACTCATCGAAAGGTTGATACCTTCCGATGAGTATATTAATATTGAACAGTTCAAGCTAGCTTTAAAAACAAAGCGGTTTGATGACAGTTGACACTGATGATGTTTCAAAAATGATCGATCTGAAGTTAGGCAGAAATTAATCCTTCAACCTTTTACATGTTGTTTCAAACCGCCTTTAGTAAAGTCAACCCTAAATTTTTTTATGCTTGGTTTGGATGATTTAAAACACTTTTAATCAAGTTTAAATTAGTTTTTTTTAGGCCGCTTTAATTCAAGCCAGCTCAAGCTATTTATATAACCATACTCTATCTTTATTCGAACCTTCATAATGTTTTTAGGGTATTATAAAATAAAAATATTTGAAAAAATCAGATATTTGTTTGATATTTTAATAATAATGACCCAATTAAGACGAGACGTTGAACTGCGCAAAACTTATATATTTAGAAATATTTTTTTAAATTTTATCTAATGATCTAAGTATATTTAGTGGAGCATACCATGTACCCATTATTTAAGTTACTTATTTCAACAATAGAAAGCCATTTTTATAAAACAAAACAATACTGTGGAAGGAAAATGAATATTCCAAAAAATAATTATAATTAAATAGAGAAACAATGTACAAAAATTTGATATCACCTCAACTAAATAAATTCATTATCTGACTAAAGCTAAAAATTTAACTCTCACTCTTGCAAAGGGAGAAATAGCTGTAGTTCGTAAAGTGAAATCAAAACATTGAACAACACACTGCCACGAGTTCTATGCGGTTTATTTTAAAAAATGTTATTATATTTTACCGAAAATGTAAATATGTATACTTCCAATTAAATTTGAGTTTTCACAAAAATAAATAAAATCTAAAACAGGAAAGCCAAAGTCACATGTTAAAAATGTCAACAGTTAAATTGAAGTACATTGAACGCTATCTTAAGATACTTGGAATTTTTTGTGGAACGTAAATTATATACAGGGTGTATGATATATGAATTTAACCCTGCCATCATTTTCGTTTTGGGGAATAAGCATCATTTTACTTATATTGTTGATGTTTAATTGTTGTTTGATGTATTTGTACTCGGTCCAAATAGGTTGCCATGATGACCTATTTGTACTGAATAAAAAAAAAACTAAAATGAGTCCGAAAAATAGCCCTTTTTTCGAGCGAATAAAAAAACATTTTTTAGGATATTTATAGCTTTTGAACTATTTAAAGTTTCATCTTGATTGGTTCATTATTTGTACATTCATATATCAAAGTAATGTCGATATTTTGTCAAAACAAAATGTACTAAAGGTACCTAAGTATTTAAGTTATAAACCAACAATCAATCCAACGGTTTTATAAATTTTTATGACTTTACCATATATAGCAATATTTTCTTTTCAAAAACATAAAAAAAGATCTAAAAAACGATTGTAGCAATACCATATAAAAGTCGACAAGAAAGTATCATTGCCATAAAAGCTCAAGAACTTTGACCACCGTATATGTATGTAACAAAACATCTTACGTCAACTTGTTTTAAGGTACAATTAATTATTCTCTCTACAGTTAAGACGTTCTCTCGCCTAACAGTTGGTAACGGCAGTGTAGGTGTAGTGTCGCGTCTTCACTCCTCCCGGAGCGAACACCTCTTTTTAACTAGTTTTGTAATAAGCGTATTATTTTCACTGATATGACCATCTATCTCCTTGGCCCCGCTTAGGGACCCTTGCTTCGGGAATTGCATCCGTCAATCACTTTCCGACAGGACTTTTTTTCTCTTTTTCGCCTGTTTTGGTTTTACTATTTCTTCTTCCTGCAAGACAAATTAATTAATACCTTAACAAACTTTTATTTCCATCAGTTTGACATAAAAAAGGTTATTACAGTGTAAAGCTGAGGTCACACACAGCTACTTTTGCTGCAGTGCATCATCAGAAACAGCGCAGCATAAAAATAGCATGTCTGAATTATCCCGCAACCACAAAAGTAGCTTGTTTAAGTATGTTGCCTGCAGTATTTTTGGACTGCGCGCAGCCTACGAAGAAGCAACGTCTGAACAGAATTTTGTAGGGTTGCAATGGCTTCAAAAAATATTCGTTCGGTTAAAACTTTTGAAGCAGTTGTGTCCGCCATTACATGGCCATCTCGATCGCCAAGCTTACAACCTATTGAAAATTTGTAGGAACACTAAAATAGTTGAATAAAAATGATATTTGCTAAATTCTACCATCTACCTACCTCACTACTTTCTTCTGAACTATCCGTCAAATCCCTAGCTATCTGTCTTTTGGCACTTGTCACATTAGGCGCCGACGGTTTAGTAGATGCTGGTTTTCTTCCCCTCCCCTGTAACCTGCTCTTCGTCGCGCTGATTTCCTCTTCTTCCTCCATCAAGGCAAACAGTTCGCCAAACTGTTTCCTTTGACTATCATTACTGTTAAAAAGAAAAGAAAATAATTAAATAATCTGCGGTTGCATAGTTAGTATTAATGACGCATAAGTGTTAAATTTGTTTAAAATATAATTTTCAGAGGATTTAAATATTCCACCATCTTCATTTTCCTACCTGTTGTTTTGAGCGACACTGAGCGCCCTCTGCATCGAATCTAAAGTATAAATTGCCATACAGTCATGTTTCTCACAGATTATTCTTAATTTTTCTAAATGTCCTAACACTTGGTCCGCACTCGGCACTGTCGTACTTAACACTTTGTTACCTTTAAAGAAAAACAAAAAAAATATGGATTAAAATTACAAAGCGTGAGCCATAATGCTCATAAAATATAAAAAATCCTTTTTTTATTGATTTTTTAGAAAAGTTTGGTTTCAATTTTTAGTCGACCAACACATTCGGGAATAGGTTCTGGGTTACAAGCTTATATCAAGAACAGGTGAGGTATCTTATTCATATGTCATTCAATCGTCCACTGACATCACAGTGCGGCAATTATGACCTAAGGGCGAAAGAGGTAGATAAATGTCTAATAAAAGCGGTGTAATTTATATCCATAGACGAGCGGATTTAACTGTGGCGTCCAGGTTTTACATAAATCCAGAATAAAAACGTGTATTTTTAACAAGGAAAATCTTTGATGATAATTAAATCTATGGAACTATTTTTCAAACCTAAAATGTTGTTAATACTACTAAAAATAATTACCCGTAAATTCATGTTCATTTACTCACAAGTCTCGGAAATTATGTGTCAGTACGACAGACATTCTCGTTAGAAAACCATTGTAAACACTGGTTCATATAATTGGAATGTTTTAATGTAAATAACAGGATGTGAATACCTTATATGTTAAAGTCAAAGTCTTTCTAATCAGTATCTGTTCCAAATCAGCCATAGAGGGCTTAGGACCCCTGAACCTAAGAGGTGAAACAATCAAGATTGTGGGAGAGGTAAAATATTTGGGTGTCACCCTAGACTCTAAACTTATCTGGAATCAACATCTACAGAAAATAAGAAAGAAAGCGGAGATGACTCTTATGTTAATCAGAGGCGCACATGGAAAAACATGGGGCCTTAAACCAAACATGGTTTATTGGTTATACACCATGGTGGTAAGACCTATGATAACATACACATCACTGGTATAGTGGACAAAGATGAGACAAAGAACTTCTGTTACAGAACTGGACAAGGTACAGAGACTTGGTTACTTAGCTATAACAGGAGCAATCAAAACAACCCTAACAGCAGCCATGAAGTGTCTTTTGGACCTTCCACCACTTAACCTCATAGTGATGGGAGGGGCGTGTACAGTCAAATAAGAAACGGGCGTGTACAGTCAAATAAGAAACTTACAATTCTCCATTTCAGTAGGAACACACAGTTCTATATTTCAAACGGAAATAATTCCAAAAAAAACTGAAAGTCCTGGGACAAAGCAATAGGGTAACTCTTCTGTGGGTACCAGGACATTCGGGATTAGAAGGCCACGAAAAAGGGGATGAGCTAGCGAGACAGGGATCATCCACACCATACTTTAGACCAGAAGCTGCTCTTGGAGTAACCAAAACCACAACTCCAGGGCAAACCAGGGAATGGATCCAAAACACACAAGGAATACTAGGGGAGCATCAGTAGAATAAGACATGGAAAAGGCTTTATAAGGGGCCCATCCAAAAGAACAAAGGAAAAAGTACTCAGACAAAGTGGGAAAAGACTTTGCATAACAGTAAGGCTGCTTACAGGTCACAATAACCTAAGAGGACACCTACACAAGATAGGCTCATACAAAGGTGACCCAAGTTGCAGAATGTGCGACCAGGTGGAAGAAACAGCCTACCATATCTTGTACGAATGTGAAGCGTTTAATCACAAGAGACAGGCATTATTTGGGCAACCGAAAATGAGGCCACAGGAATATATTAACCAACCAGTCCCGGGGTTATACAGACTTGTAGAAGGAACAAGACTAATGGGAGGATTGGTATAAAAGATAATGGAAGATTTGGCATAAAAAGCCCAAGAGGCGCTGCCTCTGGTAGTAAATCAAGATGGTTCCCAAGGAAGAAGAATAAGAAAAATCAGTACCTGTGTTTGTCATAGAAATGATTTCTATTAAACCTGCTTTATTTTGTGGCGGTTAGGAGGTAGATTGTAAATAGAATTGTAGAAGAATATTGAAACCCAGCTGCCAACATATAACTCAAGTTTAGTGTCCTGTAAAATACACAAGGAAAATACTCTAAAAAATCAATAATAAAAAATGAGAACCTTCTGACCCACATATGGATCTTTAAATAATTTTAAAAAATATAGCTACTTTAGAGTCTTCCTCAAGAATTCAATACTTTAAAGTATCCAAAGATACTTTTTATATAACCCGCACTTTTAAAATATGTCTAATATTAAATGTATTTAAGAAACTATTTTAAAAATACCACAGATAGTTTTAAAGTATCCTGATACAATCACAGGTTTAGATTTTTTAGAAAACCCTTTAATACTCTTGAGATGTCTTAGATACTTTGAATAAATATTACATATTTTTAATGTACTTTTTTTAGATATTAAGTTGCTCCAAAAAGACTCTCTTTTGTGATATTCATAACTGTACAGGGTTATCCAATGAGGGCTGAGCAGGGCCAGATTCAAGGCTATCATCCTCCTATTTAAAAAAAAATATTAAATAGCCATCTTGTGTACTTTTTCAGTAGAATCCTGAAAACACTTATAAAAATGATTTCAATTGAAACAAAAGAGACAACATAAAATTACCCATTTCTTAGTCAGACACCTTATTTATTGGTTCATTTTTAGAGAGAGAGAGAGGTTCTGATTTGGGACATATATAGAGTATACAGATTGGAAGAAGAGAAATACTTCTGGTTCGAAAGAGGAATCCAAGCTTTTTTTGAAGCTGCTGAGGCTATGGATGTAATGTGTTTGTGCCAGTTGAGGTTATTCTCAAAAGTAATGCCGACAAGATTAAGACTCTTTGTTTCTACAGAACTAGGCCACTCATATGTAACGGATGAGCATTGGCAGACTTTTTTTGCGACAGCAAACATGACTGTGTTTTGATGGCATTAAACTGAAGAAAATTTTTGGCGCCCCAATCCAAGAAAACTTTGAGGTCTTGTGAGAGAGACATCCGTATCGTCCTAAACTTGGTTTCCAAATCAGGCTTATTGACTGGCTTTAGAAGTTGAATGTTAGAGTGGAAGGTACTATCGTCAGCAAAACTATGAATGGGATTGATTGTGGAAGAGAGAAGATGGTTCATATAAAGAAGAAACAGAGTGGGTACCGGTACCGAGCCCTGTGGCACCCTAGCAATAATTTGGTAGAATAGAATAACTGATATACGTCGATTAGAAAGGAAACTGGAGATCCAAGAGCAAAGCTTAGGTGAAAGACCATAAAAAGGAAGTTTGTTGTCAGACCAAAAAACTCAAGGGACTTGTTCCAGTTTGAGATAAAGGAAAGAAAATCAGCTGTGGATCTTCTGTGACGTCTCACATTTTATATGAAAAATTTTGAAAATCATATTGCCGCCACATACATAAACACATTTTTTTTAATTTAATACATTGAAAGCCACCGACCAGTCCTCGTTGGTTGACCCCATACATGTATCCTAAAATTTTTCATCATTACAAAAGGCCCTATACATATTCTTATAATTCTAACCTTTCTTTAATGCACGACAATAGAAAAACGTTCGTACACGTGTCAAAAAACACCAACACTATACCTGTAGTCCTTTTCCTCTTATTCGGCGACGTCGACGGATACCTCGTGCTCAACAACGACGATATAAGTTCGGCCACCTTATCGATGTACTCGTCGCACCAGTATTTTATCACGGTAAAGATAAACAAGTCACCGTTATCACAAATATCCCTCGAGAACAAACATTTAATGTAGTCCGCGTTCGGTTTCTCCTGCTTCAGCATCAACATGATGGCCGTGAGCGCTTCGGGATGCTGGTCGTAGTCCAGTTCCGTGATAAGAGGTAGCACGGTGTCGATGGTGAAGTCGTGAGCACTGATCAATTGCCAGAAGAAGAACTGTTCTATCGATTCCCAAGCGAGGGTGGCTTTGAGAAGGGCCTGAAGGTTTTCGGTTTTGAACATCACGAGGTGGCCCTGAAGTACCTGTAAAAAAAAAGAAAATGTCATCATAAGCCCGCTCTTTGGTGCACATAGCTTAAGTTTTGTACCGAGCAACTAATAGTCTTTCCGGGTTTATATGAACTAACTGGTTGTTCAATAAGTCGTTTGATAAGAAATGGCGCTATTATACCTATTCGTAGTTACGTCATTCAGGTAAGAAAAAATGTATGATATTATATTGATATACTTTTGAAAAATTTATTTATAAATAATATCTGGCATATAGCCGTTTAAACTTGTTATCTAATTAAGACTATCATATAGTTTTTAAATGAGTTCACTGACTCCGCACAAACACAACTGTTTGCTAAATTGTTCCACGTCCTGACTATTCAATTTGGTAAAAGGTGTTGACGACAGAGTTTATGAAAACATTCCTGTTTGAACATGTTCATATGCCCTCTTAATCTCTCCCGAGTTCGACGATCTGACAAAGTTGTTCAGTTTACAAGCTTTCATTATTTCCTCATGAGATAAATTACAGATACTTGGACACATTTTGGTGATTCTTCGTTGAATTTGTTCCAAGGCATGTATATTTTAACAAAATATGGGTTCCATACTAAGGCTATACAATCTTGAGCGTTTTAGAAAGAATAAAAAGGAATTTGTATGTGGGTTCATAGTTATGGATGAACTTGGGTCTACCACTATGATGCTGAATCAACACAAGAGGCTAAGGAATAGTGTAGACCCCACTACTTTGGTTCCAAAGCAAGGAATTATGTTCGTGGATTACCTATAAACTGGTAAAACAATAAACTTGATTATTACCCTTTTGGACAAGCTTGGTGTAAAGATTGGAAAAAAAATCTAGTTTACAAAAAATATATATAATTTTTAATCTAGACAACGCACCCTTTCACACAGTTCAAAAAAACCATCTCAAATAATAGTAAATTAAAATTTGTACTGGTGGCACCTTCACCTTCCCCGCCAGTGGAGGTTTCAGACACTCGAAGGCCTTTATAAGCCCACCAAACCAACAATGTACTGTCAAACTACTGGAGCAATCAAGGGTACACTTTAAAACTCTAGTGGGACTGCACACGGGACACTGCAGATTGAAATACCACATGCACAAGATCGGCCTAGCGGAAGACGCCGAGTGCCGCATGTGCATGGGGGATGAATGGCAGAACACTAAAGATTCGCAATCCTCGGCAATGACACCTTATTGCCGGGGAAGGTAAAAGATCTCTCTCCCAACAGGATCATCAGATTTATTAGAAGTCTGGACCTGTGGGAGACATATAAAAGGGTGTGAGCCACAATAGACTGATCGGTCGCGGTGGAAGGGTGTTATACCCACTTACTTTAAACCTACCTACCTCGCCAGATTTAGCTCCCTCTGACTTTTGGCTATTCTCACAGCACAAAAAATTCATGGGTAGAAAACAATTTTTATCAAATGAAAAGGTAATAACAGCCTTGAAAACGTATTTCGAGAAAATTCTGGATTCTTACTTTAGAGGTGAAATCCATAAATAAGATGAATCACTGGAACAAATTGATTGAAGCTTGGGGATATTATATTGCATAAGATGTATCTCAAACCATAAAATCATGTTTTTCTTATTGAATGAAAAAACTTTTTAACCAATCTGTTGTTTTTAATGTTAGGAAAACAGGCTAGCCTAATCATATTGAATTAATTTAGTAGCTAGCAATACTTAACATTAAAATTGTCCATTTTAGCCATACATGACGTAGACCTTACCTTCCCGACTAGAGTCTGCAACTGCCTCGCGTCGATCGCCGAAATGATCACCTTCAAAGCCTGTGAATTGTTCACCATCTGCTGTTTGAAGTCCCTGTACAGGTCCGGTACCAGCCACATCATTAACTTCGTGTCGGTTATGTGACACGCGTACAAATCGTCGTACAAACACTGATCCAACTTTTTCTCTATACTATTACAAAACTCTTTGTACAGGGTGATTTTGAGCGCGCTCGCTTTCGTGTTATCGTCTCTTTTATTCTCTGTCCTTATTTGAACTTTAAGAAAATAAAGGATAAAATACCCGAGGGAAGGTACCAGCGGATGCATCTCCGCTAAAAAGCGCATCAATACGTTCTTGTTCGCTTGATCGTCCTTAGAATTCGAATACCCGTAGAGAGTTTGGAATATGACAAATAAGGGACTGCGCACACTGTCCGTCAGACTCTCCTGATTCGGCACATCCGGATAAACTTTCTCGCATTTTAAGTCTTCACTTATGCAAGAGACGAAAGATCGGGCGACCGCACACAGCGTGTCTTCGTCGTTTTGATTCTTGTTGATCTCCAACTCGGTCAGCTCGGAGATCAGTTCTTCGGTGATCTCACACCGTCTCTCCGCGTTGTTCTCGTCCTGAAGTCTCGCCAGGAGTTCGCCTACGAGGCCTTCAATGAGACTGTCGTCACTCTTATCGCTTTTTTCTTTTAAGCGAACCTAAAAAGAAAGAATATACTAAACCCTTAAAAAAAAATTTTTTTAAATGTTTATTCCTTTAAAAAAATTAATGGGCCAAAACCCCCCCAAAAACCAAAAAATATATTACATTTTATTTTAATTTTTTTTAAAATAAGAACCCACTTTTTTATTTTTTTAAAAAAAATTTAAATCTAATATTTTTTAATATATTTTAAATATTTTATATAAAAAAATTTTTTTATTTTTTTAAAGAAAAACCCTGCATTGGATTGAAAAAAAAATAAAAGTTATCAAAAAATTTGCCCCAAGAAATTAATTAATTTTTGGAAAATTTAAACAAAATAAAAATTTTTTATTTTAAGAGAAATCAGCAGTTAGTTTTACCAACCGGTATCTCAAAAGTTAAGACGTTTAGGATATACGTTTATATGAAGTTTTATTCTTAAAATTAAATTACGCCCAGTATTTTAAAAGTTATTAAAAAGAAAAACGATTTCCAGGGGCTTTCATTATGTACCTGTATCTCCGTAGTGGAGGGTCGTAAGAAAAAAGTTTATAGGGTTATTGTCACAATATTTTTGGGTCTTCTATTAGATGCCGAGAGATTGCCCACATATTCTGGGACACCCTGTATACTAACAAAAACGTTGTGTACCAATTAGCAAGTAATAACAATAAAAGTACAAGATTTTAGTGTCATTAAGTCTCTAATTAGTCTAGAGTTGATTTTATAGGAGCTGATTGCCTTTCCTTGTATTTCCAAGAGCAAAAAAAGCACCTCTGGAATAATTAGTAAAATCTTTAAAGTATCTTTAACAGTACTGCTAACTGGATTCCAGTATATTGTAAATATAATGGTAATAGCTCTAATGAGTTTGAGAAGAAAGTGTTTAAAGTCAAGTGCATACTTATTCCTATAAACAGGTAAGATAGCTATACAATACTCTTACCTTCGATAAAGGAATGTCATCATCATCTGTATCATCTTCCAAACTTGAAATTTTCAATTCAGGCTCCTCCTCGTCGTCACTGAAGGCCGGTTCGGTATCTAACAGATGGTTATTCAAAGAGATCCTCACTGATTCCTCCTCGAATTTATTAGGTACGTTAAAGTCTTCTCGTGACGTTGAAGTTGGTATAGGTTCATTACAAAATTCCTATAAAACAAGATACCTTATACTTACGTCTATATAATAAATAAAAATGTACTTACTTTAAATGTTTCCTTGATGGTATTCCTTAACTCCCTGTCCAGTTTTGAATTGTCGAACAGTGGCAACAAACTTGGCAACACTCTTTTGTCCAATATCTGTCTTAACGAACTGAAAATCCCCGCCCTCACTTTCTCCGTTAAAGGTGGGTAAAAATTCGTCACGATTTTACATAAAAAATCTAGAAGAGTAGCAGTCACCGCTGGGTGCGACCTCATCGAATGGTGCATGACTAAGATCGCGGGTTCTATGTTCATTATATTGTCCTACAAAAATTATTTTATTTTAATCAATATTACATAAAATCAATTTAGGTAGGTTTTTTTTATGAATAGTCTCATTTTAAATTTGCCTTAGCATCAGTTCTGATTCAATCGAGATGAAAATTCACCAAACAAATAATAGTCACATAGTTCGTGTTATCTGTCAAATTATTATGTTTCCAAAAACATTCCAAAAGTGGGATGGTTTCTAAAAATATTGAAAAAAGTTTTTTTAGATGCAATTTTTAGCTTATATGTTTATATCAGATGTAAAAAGTAATTTAGAATTAGAACCACAAATCCATTTTTTTACCTGTGAACTACAAATATTTACCCCACGGGATTTTTGCTCTTAAAATCGTTCTGAAAGCAGTAATCTGACTTATGAGTACTCGAATTTTTTCGTTTTTTTATGCCCACGAGAGTCGTGAAGAGCAAATTCAATTTTATGAAGTTTTAGTTGGTTCAAAATTGATTTGAATAGCTATACGTACTAAAAAAACAGTTAAACCGTCATTTAACAAACAAAAATGTATAACTATTTTTCTAAACAACCGATTTTCAAATTTCCAACGTGATTTCAAAGAGGACACATAAGGTTTTAAAAAATTTATACCATCATAATGTTTTGCTAAAAAAGTCTATTTATTTGGGACCTTGAAAATTCAAAAAAATTAAGAATCTGATTAATGGAAAAATCAAATAAATATCCATAAAATAGTGGTTTTCAAGAATCTATTTCTGTTTTTCTTATGGAAAATATGAAAAAAAAAAAGAAATTAAACAGATATAAAAATATTCAAAAGTACTAAAAAAGGGCTAGGGTAGAATGGAGGGTGAAAGTTTAGATGGAACTTTGTTATTTCTGGACTTAGATGTATGATAATTGGTCTATTGGCTATTGATTACGATTCAAAAATTATCTGTTTTAATATTTTTGGAATTACCGCCCATGGGGGGGGGGGCGTGAGGAGGAGAGAGTTAAAATGGGGATGAAAGTTTGCATTAAAAAATTGTCATTTTTAAAGTTGAAAATATGGGAGTTGGTACTTAGGCTTTTGATCACCCAGAAAAATAGAAGACGTCAGCTAAGAAAGGATTTTAGAAAACTCCCCCCTAAATGGGTAGGGTAGGTTTAAAGTGAGTGGGTGTAACACCCCTCCACCGCGACCGATCGGTCTATTGTGGCTCACACCCTTTTATATGTCTCCCACCAGGTCCAGACTACTAATAAATCTGATGATCCTGTTGGGAGGGAGATTTTTCACCTCCCCCGGCAACAAGGCGTCATTGCCGAGGATTGCGAATCTTAATCGTGCCATTGCTGGGCACAAACACAGTGTTCTGCTGATTCATTCCCCTCCATGCACATCGGCGTCTTCCGCTAGGCCGATCTTGTGCATGTGGTCTCTAAATGGGTAGAATGGACTGAACTTAGAAGTATGAAAATTACTATGTAGGCTATTGATTACGATTAAAATACACTGTTCTGAAATTTTTGAAATTACATCCCTATGGGGGTTCAAATGGGAATAAAAGTTTTATAAAAAAAACCTTATTTTTGAAGTTGTTATTATGGGAGTTGATAATTAGACTTCTGATTACCCAGAAAAATAGGAGACGTCAGCTAAGAAGGGATTTGAAAAAACTTCCCCATAAATGTGTAAAATGGAGGGGGGAGGGGGGTGAAAGTTTGAACGGAACCGCATGTGATGTGACGCGATGGAGTAGGAGGGGAGGGAGGAGCAATATTTCGCGAGAACGGGAATAAACCAAAATGTGAAGTACACGCGGGCGAAGTGCTTGTTTAGCCAATAAAAAAAATATGTGCAAGGGGCCTATTCTCAAAATCTTCGAAGATAAAAAAAATTGTAACTAGCGTCAAAATGAGTGCACTCACAAAGTTTTGAAGGAGTATTTTTTATGTCAAAATTAAAAGGCCGGACCTATGCTTATTGATTACTTAAATAAATACAGGGTTCAATTTTAACAGTATTGATTAACCAATTTTTTTATCACTACTTAACAAATTTAAACTATACCTTTTCCACATCATAGAAAAGCCAATCATAAAACAGGGCAAGCTTCGCATTTGACATGGCCACGTTGCTTGTGCAGGTTGTTAGTAACCAACCTATAACAGCCCATCGTGGGATAATATCTGAACATAGTAGTTCATTTGTGGGGTGTATCACTCCTACTATAAACCTACAAAAAAATTCTGTAAGAGAAATTGCATGAAATTTCTAACCGCATTCACCTAATTAAAACTGCATATATTCTTAAGCAGTTTAAAGTGTGAATACAGTGTACAGGGTGTCCCAAATTCAAGCCTCATCATTGGGATCTCGAAACCTTAAAGGTTAGTTAAATGGAAGCAAAGTTGCGCAATTTGATGCTTATCAAAATGCTATTAAAAAATTTAAAATTTTTAAATACTTTCGAAGACTTTTGGAAAAAACCGAATATTCGCTATTTCATTTTAATTTTTTATAACTCTATTTGAACAAATATAACAAAATAAATTTTACATTGTTATTGCAACCTTTTCTGTTCTATAAGTTATTAGATTTACGCAGCGACGTATCGTCGATGAGCTGCCATCATCAACTGTGTTTTTTTAAATACGGTCCTGGATATTTTATTACGGGTTTTAAGAGCTTTTAAGATCCCAAAACCAATGATGTATCGCACTTATTCAAAAAATCATTTTAATATTTTCCTAATAAGATCCTAGAAAAAATCTATTATCTGTGTCTCTCTAATACATGATTTCTTATGGAAATTGCCATTAATACGAATTATTAGAATAAGTGCGATGCATCATTAGTTTTGGGATTTTAGATAGATAGATAGATAGTTTATTTCATGTTTGCACAAAAAAGTTTACAAAAAAATATATGTAAAAAATAATATATATATATATATATATATATATATATATATATATATATATATATGCATGTATACATTAAAACATAAGATCTAAAAACTTACACTAAATAAAATACGGATCAAAAAAGCATAATTCACAAAAACACTCATTAAAAAATAAAAAAAAACTAACAAAACATTGAGACATTAAAATACTTAAAAACAAAGCTTTAAAAAATTAAAACATTACAGTCTAAAAATTCTTGTACAGAATAAAAAGCCTGGCCCACAAGGAAACTCTTAATCTTTTGTTTAAATTGTGCAAGTGGTAAAGATTTGATGTTTTGAGGAATTTTGTTATATAGCTTTATAGCAACAAATTCTGGACCATTTTGGCATCTTTTAAGCCTACGATATACCACTGCCAAGCTTTCTTTATTGCGCGTGTTGTACTCATGCAGCTCACTATGAGACTTGTACTTATCTTCATGTTTCCTTACATACAGCAGATTCTCAAGCATATACACACATGGAAAAGTTAAAATTTTGAGAGATTTAAAGGCACTTCTGCAGTCCTCTCGATAGGATAAGCCCGCCATCGTTCTTACTGCCCTTCTCTGAAGGCCAAAAACTCGGCCTGCCTGACAGGAATGACCCCACACAACCACCGCGTATGAAAGCACCGAGTGTACCAGAGCATAATACGCAGTCCTAAGCAAGTCAGCCAATACAGAGCAATTCAATCCTCGCAATGCAAAGGCACCCTTTGCTAGTCGTCCACTCACGTAATCTAAATGAGCATCAAACTTTAATTTGTTGTCAATTTGTACCCCCAGAAAGCGTACATGCTCCAGACACTGCGGCTGACCCGAAAGATCGCGCATTGAAAAACCATAGTATGGGTCTTGTCATTATTAAGTAGCAGCCCGTTCGCCCCGAACCATTCCTCAATATTAGACCGTGCCACAGCCAGCCCCTCAACACTCTCCTTAAGTGTCTCCCCACGTATCCTGGAAAGAGACGTATCATCCGCAAAGAGAGTAAACGCAGCGGATGGATCAACTGAGGGTAGATCATTAATAAATATTAAAAAGAGTAATGGCCCCATTATCGATCCCTGCGGAACACCCACACCAATCTCTCTCCTCTCAGACGACACATCCCCCACCGAAGAAGAAGCTTGAAGAAGCTCCTAAAGTCCAAAATAAAAAATCCAGGACCGTATTTAAAAAAACAAAGTTGATGATGGCAGCTCAAAGACGAAACGTCGGTGTGTAAATTTAGTAACACTATCTTAAAGAACAGAAAAAGTAGCAATGGGAATGTGAAATTTATTTTTTTACATTTATTTAGGAGTCACAAAAAATATAAAAATGAAATCGCGAATAATCGGTTTTGTCCAAAGGTCTTCGAAATTTTTTAAAACTTCTAAGGTGGCATTTTAATCAGCATCAAATTGCGCAACCATTTAACGGTCCTCGTATCTCTTCAGGTTTTCGAGGCTCGAATTTGGGACACCCTGTACATGTAAACATCTAGTATGAAAACATTCATATCTACATTTTTTTGAAAACATACATCCTCCCTTAATAAACACTTCCTTTACAATTTAAACTAAGAACTTTTTTACTTTTTTTCACACCCTGACTAACCTGATAATATCACATCTTAATGACTGAGACTCGGGCGTGGCAAGGTACTGCCTCTGGAACCAGTCCTGGTACCTTTTGTGATTCCCGAACCGGACCTGTGACGTCAGGAAGACCAATTTTCTTTCCATTTCGGGAGTGAGGCGAGACTGAAGGAACCTTCTGGAGGTTCGATTCTGAAGTAGTTGGAGTACACCTGGAAAAAGATTAGTGGTAGGCCACATTGATAAAGAATAAGCATAAGATATGGAATAGTGATCTATAAACTAAGAAGAACTAAACAGAACCACATATATGCTTTCCTCATATCAGAGCTGGGGCGGATCCTTAAAAAAGGAATCGATTTACGGATCCGGATCCTCGTAAAGGAATCGAATCCAGGGAATCGATTCCTATTTATCGAATACGAATTATCTTTAGTTTTTATACTTGTAAATGGTAACTACGATACAAATGATGCTACATAATCCAGACGATGAATCGAGCGTCAAATATTTTCCGAAGCCCAGATGAAATAAAACCCTCATTTTAAAGTGCGAACCTTAAACACATTAGTTTTTGGTAAATATTTTTCCCTTTAATATGGCATTTCGGAGATCATTAAAACCATTCTTAAATAAAACTTTTTTTTGAACTGTTTTCCCAAAACTTGCGTGCTAGATCTTGGAAGTTTTTAAATGAAATTTTAAAAAAACCCCCAAAATTTATAAACGGCATCTTATTGAACTTTAAAAAAAGTTAACAAAACCTTTTAAAATTTTCTCTGGGTAAATTTTAAGGTTGGGAAAAAAATTTTTCATTTAAAATTTTTTGGTCTAAAAAACAACATTTTTTTAAAATCAAAATGGGTGGCTTCCTTATTAAAGATTTTAATATGATTTTTTTAAAATTTATTTTTTTTTTGAAAATTAATGTAAGCAAGAAAGAATCTTGGGTAAAATTTGGTTTTTTAAAATAAGATAAAAACCCGGGAAATTTTGGATTAAATGATTTGTCTCAAATTGAAATATAATTCTTTCCCTTTTTGAACGGATCCTTAAAAAAAATTTTTTTAAAAATTATATAACGAATCCGGACAGGATAATATTTTTAAAAAAGAATCAATTTCTGGATTTGATTTCAAAAGGATTCCTACCCAGCTCTGGCTCAAATAAAAAAAACTGTAATGGCCATATTGTGTTATTTTTTTCTATAGAATCTAGAAGAACTACAACGTTTAAGGAGTTTTATTGTTTCATTCGTTTAGTTGATCCTAAGATATGGAAAACCGCGCAGTATTACCATTTGGGGGCATTTTAGTACGTAATTTGTCCCATTTCAGTTTTTAATTTTAACCGAATTTACGCATTACGTTAACAGACAAGGTTTAAAAATTAAATTTCCATTAATATTTTAATATTTAAAAAAAACTTTTTTTGACAAATGTTCAAAAAAAAAAAAAAAAAAATTAATTTTGACCCAAATTTTTTTCTTGAATGTAGATACAGGTTTTTTTACAGAAAAAAAGGGGGTAATGTTCTTTAAAAGGGTTTTTTTTGAAATGCTTTGGGATTTTAGAACAGTGTTTTGTTTTTTAAAAAATTGGGGATATAATTTTTTTTTTTCTGGCATGTCGTTTTTCAATTTTTTTAAATTTTTTTTTGACTTTGTCCATAATTTTTTTCCCGGTAATTTTGGGTATAAACAAAATGGCATAAAAAAAGTCTATTTTACGACCTTTAAAACGATGCCTGTTTAAAGTATTTAGAATAAACAGTAACGAGATATGAAATTTATGTTGAAGTTATAGAAGTTGGCCATACTCTTTGATATTGTCTTTTACCACATAATTTGTTCAATTGACAATTCAAATCCCTTTAGGTAGAGAGAGAGATATATTCCTGTCATAGAGATGGTCATCATCAGCCTAAAAACAACTTAACTTTTTAAAAAAATGTACAAAATGCCGAGTATTGCAAGAAAGGTTGGCGAATTAAAAACATTTTTGACATGTTTTTTTTTTTTTTATGCTAAAATAAAATTAAAATTTTTCAACTTTTCTTGAAATAGTTGGAATTTTGTACATCTTTTAAAAAGTTTTTTGTATTTTTGGGTTTAAAATGACTCCTATAGAAAATATCTCTCTCCCCATGACTATGACCATTGATTGAAAAAGAATAGGACTTTAGAAATATGATATCTATTAATTCTACAAATTGTTTATACTTACAACCACAGGGAAAAAAAGTTATGGAACAAAGTCTAAAGAAAAACATTAAAAATTAGAAAAAAACCATGAGAGTAGTAGTAGACTTTGAAAAATCATATCTCGGTTATTAAAAGTCTTAAAGACTTTTACCAAAAACCGTTTTAAAGAGCTTCTTTTTCTGTAAAGTAATACCTATACATAAATTCACGTGGAAAAAAGTTATGCGTCAAAACTTAAAAAATAAAAAATACTTTTTTTGCTTCGTTGTTTTTTGTTTGTCATTTTTTTTTTGCTTTTTTTTTGAATTTTGAACAACTTTTCTGTTAACGTACGTGTACAAGAGGTACATATTATTTGAGTTAAAAATTAAA
>JAHBCN010008623.1:0-38171 GCA_019359885.1 Listronotus oregonensis | reverse complement strand
AACAGTATTGTTTCCCCCAAAATTTTTTTTATATTTAAAAAATTTAAACTAATTTTTCCAATCATAGAAAAGCCAATCAAAAAACAGGGCAAGCTTCGCATTTGACAGGCCAGTTGCTTGTGCAGGTTGTTGAACCAACCATAACAGCCCATCGGGGGATAATATCGGGAACATAGTAGTTCTTTTGGGGTGTAATTCTACTATAAACCTAAAAAAAAATTCTGTAAGAAAAAAAGAGAATTTAACCGATTCACCTAATTAAAACTGCATATTTTTTTAAGCAGTTTAAAGTGAATAAGGTACGGGGTTCCCAAATTCAAGCCTCATCATTGGGATCTCAAACCTTAAAGGGTTATTTTAAAAGGGTTTCCCAATTTGATGCTTATAAAAAGTATTTAAAATTTAAAATTTTTAAATATTTTAAGATTTTTAAAAAACCGAATATTGCTATTTCATTTTTTTTTTTTTAAACTTTATTTGAACAAATATAAAAAAAAAATTTTTACATTTTATTGCAACCTTTTCTGTTCTATGGTTTATTAGATTTCAAGGACGTATCGCGATGAGCTGCCATCATAAACTGTGTTTTTTAAATACGGTCCTGGTTTTTTATTACGGGTTTTAAGAGTTTTAAGACCCCAAAAACCCAAAGATGTATCATTTATTAAAAAAAAAAATTTTTAAAATTTTTTCCTAATAAGATTAAAAATTTATTTTATTTTGTCAAAAAAAATTTCAAAAAAAATTGGTTTAAAAAAAATATATAAATATATTTTATTAATAATAATATATAATATTATTATTTAAAATTTAAAATTAAAAATATATATAAAATATATATATATATATATATATTATATATATATATATATATATATGCATGTATACATTAAAACATAAGACTAAAAAAATTACACTAAATAAAATAGATTAAAAAAAATAATTAAAAAATAAAAAAAACTAACAAAACATTGAGACATTAAAATACTTAAAAAAAAAAGCTTTAAAAAAATTTAAAAATTTCAGTCTAAAAAATTTTTGTACAGAATAAAAAACCTGGCCCACAAGGAAACTCTTAATCTTTTGTTTAAATTGTGCAAGTGGTAAAGATTTGATGTTTTGAGGAATTTTGTTATATAGCTTTATAGCAACAAATTCTGGACCATTTGGCATCTTAAGCCTACGATATACCACTGCAGCTTTCTTTATTGCGCGTGTTGTACTCTGCAGCTCACTATGAGACTTGTATTATCTTCATGTTTCCTTACATACAGCAGATTTTCAAGCATATACACACAGGGAAAAAGTTAAAATTTTGAGAGATTTAAAGGCACTTCTGCAGTCCTCCCGATAGGATAAGCCCGCCATCGTTCTTACTGCCCTTCTCTGAAGGCCAAAAACTCGGCCTGCCTGACAGGAATGACCCCACACAACCACCGCGTATGAAAGCACCGAGTGTACCAGAGCATAATACGCAGTCCTAAGAAAGTCAGCCAATACAGAGCAATTCAATCTCGCAATGCAAAGGCACCCTTGCAGTCGTCCACTCACGTAATCTAAATGAGCATCAAACTTTAATTTGTTGTCAATTTGTACCCCAAAAAAGCGTACATGCTCCAGACACTGCGGCTGACCCAAAGACGCGCATTGAAAAACCATAGTATGGGTCTTGTCAATTAAGCAGCCCGCCGCCCCGAACCATTCCTCAATATTAGACCGTCCCACAGCCACCCCCTCAACACCCCCCCTTAAGTGTCTCCCCGATCCGGGAAAGAGACGTATCATCCGCAAAGAGAGTAAACGCAGCGGATGGATCAACTGAGGGTAGATCTTTAAAAAATATTAAAAAGAGTAATGGCCCCATTATCGATCCCTGCGGAACACCCACACCAATCTCTCCCCTCAGACGACACACCTCCCAAAAGAAGAAGCTTGAAGAAGCTCCTAAAGTCCAAAATAAAAAATCCAGGACCGTTTTTAAAAAAACAAAGTTGATGATGGCAGCTCAAAAAAAAAAAACTTTCGGTTTTAAATTTAGTAACACTATCTTAAAAACAGAAAAGTAGCAATGGGAATGTGAAATTTTTTTTTTTACATTTTTTAAAAAGTCACAAAAAAAAAAAATAAAAGGGCGAATAATGGGTTTTTTCCAAAGGTCTTAAATTTTTTAAAAAAATTCTAAGGTGGCATTTTCCCCCGCATCAAATTGCGCAACCATTTAAGGGGCCTCGTATCTCTTCAGGTTTTCGAGGCTGAATTTGGGACACCCTGTACATGTAAACATCAAATATGAAAACATTCATATCTACTTTTTTTTTAAAACATACATCCTCCCTTAATAAACATTTCCCCTTTTAAAATTTTTAAAATAAGAACTTTTTATTTTTTTTCACACCCTGACTAACCTGATAATATCACACCTTAATGACTGAGACTCGGGCGTGGCAAGGTACTGCCTCGGGAACCAGTCCTGGTACCTTTTGTGATTCCCGAACCGGACCTGTGACGTCAGGAAGCCCAAATTTTTTTTTCCCAAAAAGGGGGGAGTGAGGCAAAAACTGAAGGAACCTTCTGGAGGTTCGTTTGGGGGAATTTTTTTGGGGAGTACACCGGGAAAAAAATTTAAAAAAAAGGGCCACATTGATAAAGAAAAGCTAAGATATGGAATAGTGATCTATCAACAAAAAAGGGGAACTAAAAAAAACCCCAAAATTTTTTTTTTCCCCCTCATATCAGAGTTGGGAGGGCCCCCTTTCAAAAAAGGAATCGATTTACGGATCCGATCCTCGTAAAGGAATCGAATCCCGGGGGAAAAAAATCAAAAATTTTTTATTTATCGAATCCGAATTTATTTTTATTTTTTAAAATTGAAATGGTAATTTGGGGTACAAATGATGCTAATAATCCAAAGATGAATCGGGCGTCAAATATTTTAGAAAGGGCCCAAGCAGTGAAATATATAGCCTCTTTTTTTAAAATGCTGTAACCTTAAACAAATTAGATTTTTAAATATTCTTCACATTTAAAAAGGGGATTTCGAATAAAAAAAGAAACCATCCTTAAATTTTTTAACTGTAAAAATTAAAAAATTTAAAAAACCCCAAGCAACTTATAAACGGGACATCTTATTGTAACTTTACAAAAAGTTACACAAATACCGTTTAATAATTTCTCTGGGTACACACTTTAAGGTTAGGAAAAAAAATTTTTTCTTTTTAAAAATTTCTCTTTTAAAATTTTTTGATAGGGTGTTTTTTTTTTTAAAGATTTTAAAAAAGATTTTTTAAAAATTTTCCCCATCTTTATTTTTAAAAAAATTTAAAAAAAACTAAGAAAGAATCTTAGGTGAAAATTTGGAATTAAAATCGCGGAATTTGGCATTTTTTAAAAACCCCCTTTTCCCCAAAAAATAAATTTTTAAAGGGAAACGATTCCTTTTTTTGGGAAAAAGGGTCCTTCCAAAAGGGGAAAGTTTGGGGGGATTTTTTTTAAAAGGAAATTAATTTTCCTTTTCCCCCTTTTTGATTTCAAAAGGATTCTTTTCCCCCCCCCTTTTTCCCCTATTAAAAAAAAAAACCCCCAAAAGCCATATTTGGTTTTTTTTTTTTGAATCTAGAAAAAAACTTAAGAAATGGTGTTTTGGACAAAAGAGAAAAAACAAAAAAATTTTCTTAATGGGACTATGTCAAAAAAAGAAGCATAAAAGGAACTACAACGTTTTTTAAGGAGTTTTATTGTTTCATTCGTTTAACTGATCCTAAGATATGGAAAACCGCGCAGTGTTACCATTTTAAGGGGTGCATTTTTGAGATAGCAGTAAAAATTTTTTAAAAATTTTTTTTTTTAATTTTTTTAAAAAAAATTCTAAAACACTTTTTTTAACAGAAAAGTTGTTTAAAATTAAATTTCCTAATGATATGTCATATATTTAAGGCAAAAAACATTTTTTGACTAACATGAATTCAAAAAACACAAAGCAAAAAAAAAAATAAAAAAAAGCAACTTCTGACTCATAACCTTGTTCCACGTGAATTTAGATACAGGTATTGCTTCACAGAAAAATAAGCTGTTATCATGTTCTTTAAAATGTTTTTTTTGTAAATGTCTTTAGGATTTGTAGTAACAGGGATTTGATTTTTCAAATTTGGATACTATCATGTTTTTTTTCTGGCTACTGTCATGTTTTTTCTATTTTTTAATGTTTTTCTTTAGACTTCGTCCTATAACTTTTTTCCTGGTGATTTTGGGTATAAACAATATGGCATGAAAAAAAGGCTATTTTACGACCTTTAAAACGATGTCTGTTTAAAGTATTTAGAATAAACAGTAACCAAGATATGACATTTCAAAGTTGAGGAAGTTGGCCATACTCTGTGATATTGTCTTTTATCACATAGTTTGTTCAATTGACGATTCATATCCCTTTAGGGAGAGAGATACATATTTCTGTCATAGAGATTGTCATCATCAGCCTAAATACAACATAACTTTTTAAAAAAAATGTACAAAATGCCAATTACTGCAAGAAAGGTTGACAAATTACAAAAAACTAAATATTGTTAACATAAATGACTTGAGAAAGCTGAAACTTTAACCAAATTAATTATCCCTTCGAATCATCAAACACTTTTCTTTATTAGATACCTTTTCATAAATTATCTTTTTTCTAAAAAGGTGGAAGACCTAGACATTTTTAAAAAATCTGTATTTTATTACCGACAAATAAAATAATTTTCCACGCTTTGTTAAAAGCAGTTACATTAAATTTGACTTTAATGGGATATAGATATGACCAGTAGACTGGTTCAAAAAAATCGACTAATTCTTTTTTTAAATCCTGCAGTGAAATATCTTCCTAGTCGTGAAAAAAAAGCCTGTAAAAAGCAGAGCTCTTAATACACAAAGAGCCCGCTAATCCAAAAATTTCCGCCTTATCCGAACCCGGGCCGGGAAAAAAAAAAAAATTATAAAATTTTAGAACTAGGAAAAGTAAAAAAACAAGTTTTTTCAAGTAACGTCGTACGTTTATTAACAAAATCTAATAATAATTTATTTATTTGTTAGACACTTACAAATTATTGACTAGCACAATTTAAAGTCAGTGATCTTCTTCTGACGCAATGCACTAAATCGGCTTTACACCATCTATTGTTAAATAATAAAGGTGTATTTAGCGTCTGACCTTTAATATTTTACACATTAGACGCTAAATATGCCTCAAAAAGACAATAATACGGCATTATGTGACAAAATTCCGCCTAATCCGAATTTTCGCTAATCCGAACAGGGTTCGGTCCCAATTAGTTCGGATTAGCGGGACTCTAGTGTATTTATATTTAAAAGCCGCTCATCCTGAATTTCTATTTTACGTTTAAATAACATAGGATTTTTTTTAACTTGGAATTTTATAACTTATTTTGAGTTTACATATTGGAAAAATGTTCTATAATTTTTTTATAAATTTAATCAAAAAATTATATGATTGATCTTTATTATAACACTTAAAAGGCTTATAAACTAGCATTCTTTTTGGTGTGTTGAGCGCATCATAAATTTTATTAAAATAAAAGATAAAAAAACGTGTAAAATAGCAAAAATTTAATAAAAATAGCAAGTTTAAAGATTTTTTTTTGGTACTTGCCATTCTGATTTTTTTTACCAATTCATCGTAGACGTAAATACAAATACTTGGACTTATTAAAAATATAATAAAATGACCTAAATTGAAAATTAAATTTTTAGGAATATGGTGGGCGAAAAAAGGCCGATTTTTACCCACCTCCTTTATTGTTTTTTTTTATTTTTCTTACCAATAATTAAAAAATAATACGGTAGAGTTCCGCTAATCCGAACTAATTGGAACCGAACCCTGTTCGGATTAGCGAACATTCGGATTGGGCGGAATTTTGTCACATAATGTCATATTATTGTCTTATTGAAGCATACAGTAGAGTCCCGCCAATCCGAACTAATTGGGACCGAACCCTGTTCGGATAAGCAAAAATTCGGATTGGGCGGAAGTTTGTCACATAATTCCGTATTATTCTCTTTTTGTTGCATATTTAGAGTCTGGTGTGGTCTGTGGTCAGACGCTAAATTCACTTTTATTATTTATCAATAGATGGTGTAAAGCCGATTTAGTGCATTGTGTCAGAAGAAGAACACTAACTTTAAATTGTGCTACTCAATAATTTGTCAGTGTCTAACAAATAAATTAATTATGTATAAGATTTTGATCATAAACGTAAGGCGTTACTTGAAAAAACGTGTTCATCTTTACTTTTCCTAGTTCTCAAATTTTATAAAAATTATTTTTTTTGTCCTGGCCCTGTTCGGATTAGGCCGATTTTCAGATAAGTGGGATTCCGATTAGCGTAACTCGAGTGTATTTAGCGTCTGATGTGTAGAATATTAAAGTTCAGACGCTAAATATACAGATGGTGTAAAGTAGAGATAAAACGGATATCCGGTAACTATCCGGCCGGATACTGGATAGTAACTCAATATTCGGCCGGATACCGAATATTAAAAAAGTAACGTAAATAACAAAATATAATCGACCTATGATATAACGGCTTTTATTTAAAGATCAAAAGGTTACAAAAACCTTCCAAAAATCTAAAATATTCATTATTTTCTTATATTTCAATGAAAAATATTTATTTAAAAAAAAAACTAAAAATAGAAAACACTCTAGTTACTTAAAACAACTAATCGACATATTGTTAAACAAAAAAAACTTAAAAACATAAAGAGATACTACCTTATAGTCAAAATTAACAAGTGGCAAATTATGGTGAATGAAAACCAAATTTTCAACGTTTGCCGGCAACAGGCGATTTCAAGTATAAGCGAAAGCATCCCGAATTAACCCGATCGCGATGGCCGAATATCCGGCCGCCGGATATTCGGCCATCCGGCTTTGCAGCTCGCCGAATATCCGGTGTCCTGTCAAACAACTATCCGTTTCATTTCTGAGAAGATCACTGACTTTAAAGCGTGCTAGTCAATAATTTGTAAGTGTCTAACAAATAAATAAATAATTATTAGATTTTTTTAATAAACGTATGACGTTACATGAAAAAACTTTTTTTTTTACTTTTCTTGTTCTAAAATTTTATAATTTTTTTTGTCCTGGCCCTGTTCGGATTAGGCGGACTTTCGGATTAGCGGAAATCTAGTGTATTTTGCTCTAAGAAAAAATATTTGACATTTTTTTTGAGCGTTTAATTTCCTTCAAAAATATGTATCCCTTCTTCCAATATGTAAACAAAAAACAAGTTATAAAATTCGAAAGTTATTTTTTTTCCTGTCATTTAAACGTAAAACAGAAATTCAGGATGAGCGATCTTTAAATATTGCGGTTTCATAGGCTTCTTTTTTTACGACTAAGAAGATAATTCACTGCAGGATTTGAAAAAAAAATAGTCGATTTTTATGAACCATTCTAATGACCAGGAAACTATAACTACATAACAATTATATTGTTAAGAATTACACAAGAAAACATTAGGGACATACATTTAACAAAAGTACGATGGGGCTTATATACATTGGAATACCATTAAAAGCTAAGAGATTAAATGAAATTAAAATTAAATTTAATTAGGGCAACGTTGCGCTCTGGAGAAGAGAAGAAAATTTCAATTTGCACTTTTATTATATTTTTATTTTTCAAGATACAAAGAAAGGAAGTGCTTTCTTTAAGCATTGTTTTACTAAACTGAAAATGATATTTTTTTTATTCGACTATACATTACCGGCCGAGTGACGAACTCTTTGTTAAATTTAACAACAAACTTAACAGTGGGTTCAATTAACAAAGAGATAAAAATGAAAACTCTTGATAGTCCAGTAAATAAAGGGACAAAGCTGTAAATAAATCTGTACAGTTTTCCCTTGTGGCGCAATTCCTAGGTCTTTGGGAATGCTTTGAGCGAACAGGTGGGTAAGGGCTAAAAATGGCCCTCTGGCTTTACGTGCTCAATGGTGGGCGGGAAGGAGTATGTACCCCGCTCGGCGTGGTATATACCATTCCCAGCCGACTAATCAGCACGAAGCGCGAGAGAGAAATGATGTACTCTTATTCTTCTTTTTCTCTGACGCACATTGTTTGCACGACCAAGTTGCAAGGCTGCATCTGGTAGTATATGCTCGAAGGTTGCGATGGATAATCTGAGTAGCTTTCTAGTGACGAAAATGTTTTCTCGCCTTAGAGCATGGTGTGCTCTGAAAAGTTTAACAATAAAAAATGGCAATTGATGTGCATGGAAGAGACGAAAATAAAAGATGTTCATCCAAATCTTGATTTGACTTGTAGACCTTTCACTTACTATTAGGCGATACTTTAGTCTACGACTGTCGCAAATGAACTACCTTAAGAAAATGTTAATTTTATGACGTAGATCTTTTATTTTAATTCAAATAATTTTCTTACGTATTTTTTCAGTAGACACAAGATGGCTATTTCACATTGTTTTAATATAAGGAGGGCCACAAACATGGTCCTGCTCAATCCACGTTGAATATGACCCTGTTAAACTTTTGGGTAGATATTTACTGAAAAAATTCTGTTATGGCAACCTCAGTGCATAAGCCTAATTTGCTCTTGGTCTGTTTTTAATCAATTTAAAGACAAAAGTGTTTAAATATTATCTCACAAAAAAAATGCGCAAAAATAGCCATCAATTTTTAATGTTTATCAACTATTTTACTTCGTTAAAAATATGTCTGTTTCCTATCAACATAAATTTTAATTAGCAGAAGTGTAAAGTTTTAATTAGTAGAAGTAAAGTGTAATTGTTCAAAAAAAACTACGGAAATCCTATCAAGCAGCAACGGTAATGTCGCTAATCAGCCGTTTTTAAAACTCTATATACCCGTTACCACCTGTTACACTTTTATGCAGGTTCAATAGTCATGGTTTTCTTTTAAATATTGCATCAGGAGCGACAAATATATCAGTGTATAGGCCGGGAGCACAATACATTTTTGTAGCAAAAGAAAAGTATTGTAGTTGCGAAAATTATCGCACCTCGCAATTTTTATCTTTAAAATAACAAAAAAACACTTTTAATAAAAAAAGAAGATTTATATATGGAAACGTCGCGTCGTCTGCAAGCTCAAACACCAAAGTTTTTCTCATTTCCGAAATTGGCTTCATTAATGGAGAATAGTGACGACACTGCTAAAAACGAAGAGATTACAACATATATCTCATCTAGAAAGTGTCTTCGATGAATTCCAACAATATTTTTCTAATTTACATGACAATGATGAACATAAATTTGCTTAAAATCCTTTTAATTTTGATATAAACACGACTCAGTGGCGAAAAATTACTTTGAAAATTTAGTGATTACTACATTTTGGATAAAATATCTTCCCATCTATCCTTTAATCGCGAAAATAGCTTTAAAATTTTAGATACCAATCTCGACAACCTACTTATGTGAAAAAGGATTTTCTATTTTAATGGAAATTAAAACAAAAAAAACGAATCCGGCTTGATGTTGTTAGTGACCTACGTTGCGCACTTTCAAAGATAAAACCAAGAATTTTCGACCTTGTTAAGGAAATGGTACCATACTTCGTATTAGATTAGATTAGTGTTCAAATGTTATATTTGTAAATAAATGCCTCTTTTTTTAGTAAAAGAAACGTTTCTGTATAGACGCGGAAAGTGGGAGGTGCGACCATTTCTTAATTTCAAAAAAGGGGCGCCATAGAAACCACTGCTCTAGAACCTATAGATCAGTCTTTCTCAAAGTGGGCGATAACGCCCCTTGTGGGCGCTGGAGATCTGAAGGGGGGCGGTAAGGAACCCAGAAAAAATTGGGGGGCGCTGATGTAATTTAAGGGGGCGATGGATGATTTGTAACTTCGGTTACTTCATATTTTAAAATTCACTGAAATTTAAATCCTTCTACTACACAACATCCATTTATTAGTTCTTATTTTTATCCTATTTTATTGTATAAGTATAAACTAAACATATATTACACATTTAATATTTTTAATGCGTTCACAACGCTATTTATATCTTAAGATATTTAGTAATAGGTATCAAACACTGAAAAATATTCGTGTCTTCAAGTGTCGCAGGTGAAGTCCCCACCTCCGAAGACACGTATTAAAAATAGGTATATATTGTTGCGGCCAAGCTGAGCACTTAGCGAAGGCGGGATTTTTTTTATGTACCTAATCTAGTAAAAATAAAGAAAAAATAAAATTAAACTTAGAAGGTTCAATTATAATTCACGTTTGGCGTGAACAAATATTGTACAATTTATTTGTGCAATCCTGTATTTTAGTCCGTCATCGTTTGTCGGTCCGTGTTTGCGGAGTACAGGTGCCCAAATACAAAGCCGCGGCTCGCGACCGGTCGGCGATTGACGTGACTAGAGGTATGTCGTTCGCGAACGATTCGTTCAAAAAGAACCAATCAGTGTACTGATACCGAACAAATGAATTCCCTGTTTTCAATGGATTCGAATCTTTTTTGAGCCACTTGCTCGATCGCTCTGCGATGAAAAACGAACCTAGTTTGGATGATTCGCTTCGTTCATAAGGTATTTTATGACAGCAAATCGGTCGTTTTCGTGCTACGACTTACATATATTTTGATTTTGCTCACATTACCAGAGGTGTATTAGACAAACAATTTATGAGTAATGTCGGTTCGAGTCAGTTTTGGCTATATACCTATTTTGTAATTAATTTTTTTATTTGTTTTAACTATTCTTTTGAACAAAGACTTAATTTTGTGGAATTCAAAACGGACCGAGTCTGACCGGCATCATTATAAAGTGAATCGGTTGCGAACGATTTTTTTTTTGAGAGAATGAATCAAATAAATCCCACTTCTAGACGTGACGTTCCGCCGCTTTCGCGCATCGCACTCGCTCGCCCTCCCGCCACTCCGCCCGCTACCCCGATACTCTTAATCTTGTAAGGTTGAATTATTATTGCTCAATGTTGATTATTGTTAATTTTGAATAAAAGATACTCCTAATATTGTAGAGTTGCATTATTAGTGCTCTCTCTGGTAAGAAAAGTGTCGTTTAGAATATAGATTTAATTAAACTCCAGGCGAGACTAATATGTTATTGAGATTTTTAAGGTGAAAAAAAATGGGGGGCGCTACAAAATACCTGATTTTCAAAGGGGCGTTGGATAAAATAAGTTTGAGAACCTCTGCTATAGATCTAATCAAATAAAGGGTTATAAACAGGGTGTGCCAACTCTAGTTATATACTAAATATCATGGTACAGAGAAAACTTAAAAATGTGTGTTTGGTAACACTAATTTTATTAACAGTATTGATAAATATACAGGGTGTCTCAAAATTAAAGTTTTCATTGTTAAGTACGTTTTTAAATGGAACGCCCTGTAAATTTTGCCGAAGTTTACGTCAATTATTACTGGTTTTTGAGATAATTAAGTAACTAATAAATGAACTAAATTGGTCACTCTGACCCTAAAAGAATTATTTAAAAATATTTATGACAGAAAATAGTATTCAAAAAACGGTCAGCACTTTGAAGATTTACTATAGGATGTTATGTTAATTGTTTTTATTCTTTAATCGTTTTTAATTATTACATGAGTAAATCAAATAATACTACAAAACCGGCAATAATTGATAGTGTAATATACATTTTTGAGGTAGAATTGAATAAAAAGTCAAAATTTGGCAAAACATACAGGGCGTTCCATTAAAAAAAACGTACTTAACAATGAAAACTCTGTTTTTGAGACACCCTGTATATTTACCAATACTCTTGGTTTTGTAGTTTAAAAAAAATCGAGAATGTAACTCTGCTTTAAAATGTTTTGTAGGTAAGTAAAATTCCATTTTACTTTGGAATTCCTACAAAAACATACTTGAGATATGTACTGTAAAACTCAAATAATAACACGCTCACTATAATAATGTTTTATTTTGAAATCTATTAATTTTCTAATTAGCGAACATGTAACAGCCCATAACTTTTTTATTTATTAGAATTAATTTTTGAAATTTGGATGATGCACCTGTCAGAAAGTCACGTTTTTAATGACTAAATAATACAAATTTTTACACTTCCGGTTAAACCGGGAGTAACCCTAAATTTTAAATTTTAAATGGCACCCTGTGTATATTTTTAGCCTACCTAATCCGCCTAATCTTTTCAACCATGTGTTACACTTGTCATTTTATTTCAAAATGGCTGCCAAAATCGATTTTTTTTCCCAAAATTTTAGTAGGCCATGACGTGACAATTACAAATTATCAGCATGCAAAACTGGTTAAGATACGACGACAATACGTTTAATAGTTGAAAAGGACGGAATGGGCTTGATGGGGAAATAAACAGAAAACAATTTAGATACTGCTCTAAAACTGCTTCCCGCATAACGCCACTTAATTATGGATACTTTTTCGTCGATTGAATAATTCATATTTTTTTCAAATACCGACTGTCACTGATTTATTGACACTTTTCCTCAACTCAAGTCAGGGACAACATTCATTTTACTGGTGTTTAGTTTTACCTGAACCTAACCAAATTTGGTAATTTTGCAATTACATTTAATTAAATAATTCAAGATTCGCTTATTAAATTTTGTTAAAAATTGGCACGGAGGCTTTTCAAAAAGTTATCTTACATATTCTCTGTAAAATGTACAGGGGAGCCAATAATTGACCCCCTTAAAATTTACATGGGATTTCCTATGTTCCTCTCGGCGACGCACCACCAGAAAGGACGAAGATGAAATTAGCCATTCTTTGTTCCTTAATATTATTAAAACAAGATCATCCAAAGGTGTTCTCCTATCCAGAATAAGCTTAGTTTTGAAATTAATGATGTTCTTCAAATTTATATCATTCTGTAAACCAATCAATAAAAACAAATACTATAGCTTTACACATCTAAATTTCATTTACAAATTTTAAATAGGAGAAAACAACATCCTGGAATTTTATCTAAAAACAATATAATTATTATTAAGGTTTAAAATTTACTAAACATATTATTCTCTTTATTTCACTATAGATTGTACTAGATATTTTGAATAGGCTGGCTCCTATATTATTCTTCTGTCTTTTCATTATTTCAAAGGGTATATTTTACTTATTTCAAAATATGTCTAACTATTGTAATCTTAAAAATCAATCCCAATTATAAAAAATAACAACTCAAAGGCTAAAACCCTCTAATAATCAAATTAACTACTTTTCTTTTGTTGTTTTGACCTCATTCAGTTTATTAACTTAGGCATAACCTAAAGATTAAGAAGGGTTTATCTTTAACACAAATGTATTTTATCTGACCCACTCAATATAAATTTAGGTACCTGTTCAACATAAATTTTATTATAATTGAACTACTCCCATACAGGCACTTGAACTTGTAGTAGTGTGTAGTACACAAAGAAGGTAAATATGAATTTTTAAAATACATATGAAGTACTTGAATACACAGATTATCTTAGTATCCTCGTAAACCTTTACCTATTTTTGACTTTGATTAGAACCGTTTTAAAATAGTTTGTTTTCAATTTTTGCCGTTGTTATGCAAGAAAATCAGAAATCTTCTCATACTAATCCCTAAAAGTAATAAATTATAGTTTAAAAAAACTTAAAAAACACGCTTTTATAGCAAACCAGACTAAAAAGTAAAAACTATTTTTTTAATAATTAAATTATAGTAAAAAAGCGTTTGCGAGGATACTAAGATAATCTGCATATTCAAGTACTTCATACGTATTTTGAAATATCATATTTACCTTTCTTGTGTACTATCCCAGTAAAGCACAGGGGTCAATAAAATCAATAGGATCGACAGGATAAAAAAATACTTACTGTCAAATTAAAAATCCTTGCGCCTTCGCCATAACCGTTGTACCGGTTGAAATCTCGAAGAAATATAATTTTTTAAATAATTTAGAGAAATATTTCAAAATTCTATAAAGTTCTTAAAAGCACTCAATTAGCACTTACTTAATTTCTTTTTATTTTAATTATTAAAAAAGTAATTCTTTGATTATGGGTCTGCTAAATGTTCGAAACCTGGCAGACCCACAGTTTTTTTTTCAGTATTTCTAAAATCGTTAGTGCACCTAATTTATCAATTGCGCACCTTAATAGCACCTAAAAAGCCCCTAATTTTGATCTAAATTTCGTTGCATTTTTTTTGAGTTATTTATGACAAAAAGTGGCATAAATCAAAAAATTTTACAGCAGAGTCAAAGGAAAATATATACATACACCTTGTATCCTAATAGTTTTACTAACAAAATATTAGCTTGAGCTTTTGTCTGCAATCTGAAATAGGTAACTTAAATATAGATTTATTTTAAAGTTGAAAGAGTCGTCCTGAATTTTTTAAATATATTTTTTTTGAGTTATGTCACTTTTGTAAAAAAATACACAAATTGGTTGTTTTCGGCATAATTTATTTCATAACAGTTTCATGAAGCTGAAACTGGGGTCCAGTGGCAAAGCCGAACTGCACAGGTTCGAAACGCAATGAAAAGGGCCTTAAAATTTTGCTCCCTTTTAATTTGTATGGGAGATCCTTCCTAAGGTCCTTCAGAAGATTCGCCTAGAGTTATCAAATTTTTAAATGTTTTTAATTAATAACATTTAATTTTGAAACTCTAATATATTGGAGATCATTTCAAAAGATTTGCCTGAAATTATAGAATTTTTGGACATTGCTGCAACTCAGAATTCAGTGGAAACCCTGATATTTTGTATTAAATTCTACAAGTTTAAGTACTTTAATAATTTTGCATCCCTTTACTTTAAATGGGGGATTCTTCCCAAGGTCCTACAGAAGATTTTCCAAAAGTTATAGAATTTTTGGACATTGCTGGAATTAACAAATTCGCCAAAATAGCAAATTTTAGAATTTTTTTATTAATAATGTTAAATTTTAATACTCTAAAATTTTGCTCCCTTTTAATTCGTATGGGAGATCCTTTTTAAGGTCCTACAGAACATTTGCCTAAATTTTTGGACATTGCTGAAATTAAAAAATTCGCCAAAATATCACATTTTTTCAATTTTTCTAATAAATAACGTTTAATTTTGAAACTATAATATTTTGCTCTCCTTTAATTCATATAAGAGATCCTTCCTAAGGTCCTTTAGAAGATTTGCCTGAAGTTATAGAATTTTTGGACATTGCTGGAACTCAGAATCCAGTGAAAAAACCTAAAATTTATTACTGTAGCGCCGGCCTCCAGCTTCAGCTTCATAGCCCCAGTGGCCTGTCAATTAGGCTTGTGAATATAGGTAGTTAGCGCGTCGTGACGTGGATATGGTTTTTGCGGGAAAGTTTTATATTTGAATTTTCAATGTTTGTAACTGTTATAAAATTTAAAAGAATAATTAGGCATAATTTAGGTATGAAGGGTTATTTTTAGACAATCAAAAAATATTTGTAAGGGGCAAATTTACTTACTTCTAGGGGGTTAATTAAGAAAATTGAAAATTACTTGTGACTCTTATTTCCCAATAAAATATGGATGTTTTAAGATCCAATACTACAAAAAAAAAAAAAAAAAAATCTGTGTCATTTTTAAAGAGGGGGTGCCCTATAGTGAAAGTCAATATGTAGTCCTCCCAGTCTCATATTTAATTTAAAAAAGGTAACACTAGGCCCATCATAATTATTCCAGAAAAAAAAATAGTTCATAATAATTATACCGAGGGACCTCTTAATCATAATTTTTTGTACACATATAGCGGATCATTTCAAGGCACTGCAAAGCAAGCCACTGAAATGCATTGAAAGACACTGCAATGCATTGCGAAGCGCTGCTACACATTGCAACACACTGTGAGGCCTTGCAGCATTGAAGCATTTTTAGACGCTACAACACACTGTGGTATTGAGATACATTGCAAAGTACTGCAAAGCACTGTAAGACACTTTGCAGTAAATAATGTATCTGTAAAGTTTCAATATAAAAAAAATCCTCCCAAAAATTGAGCTCAATATAGGGGGGTCCCAATTTCCATTTAAAATAAATGTTTTTTTCTTATTTTCAAAATAACTGTGTGAAATTTTTTTTTTTTCAAATTTCAGTCCTAAATATTTTATAGAAAATTTTATTTTCTACAAAATCGATCTCTTATGTTTTTTTCCATAAACTGAATAGAAATAAACTTACAGAGCATAGAATAAGGGAAGAGAAATTCTTAATGATAGAATAATATGAATAATTTACTTTTCAACAAGGATACAATTTTTAGTATGTAAACAGTGATATTTTTGTATTTAAAGTCGAAATAGTATAGAATAAAAATTGTATCCTTGTTGAAAAGTAAATTATTGGTGTTATTCCATCATTAAAAATTACTCCCCTTATTCTAGGCTCTATAACTTTACATCTATTCAGTTTAGGGAAAAAACATAGGAGATCGATTTTGTAGAGAATTAAATCTCCTATAAAATAGTTAAGACCAAAATTTGAAAAAAAAAAATCAGTTATTCTTGAAAAAAAAAAAAAAAATCCCACGCATTTTAAATGGAAAAGGGGGTTTTCCAGCTCAATTTTTGAACATTTGGTAATAGAAAAAAAAACAAAAAAAAATGACACAGTCTAGTGTGTAAAGGTCTTTGATTATATTTACGTGGCTTCTGCAGCCTTTATTTTTGAAGACAGAAAAAAATGTTTTATATAAAAATTGTAGGATTTTTTCCATATTATCTTTCGAAATTATCAGTTATAAAATATCGCAATAAAAAAATGGAGAAATATAAGCAAGTTCAACTTTTTTAAATGGAACACCCTGTATATTATACGCTACAATAAAAGATCGTTTTTTTCTGATTTAGAATATATATAAATTGATGATATTTGGATGTACCGTTTTTGAGATATTTAAGCTTAAAATATAAATAAATTGAAAAACAAATCATTAGTATCAATAAAATTGTTTTAATAAATTTGACGTATTGATATTGTAAAAAGTTGGAACTTATCATTTTAATCCCCCAAACCCTTTAACTTACTTAAATCAAATAATTATTTCAAATAATATAGATGTATATAAATCAGTATTTCAGTATGTCATAAATACAAAACAAAATTTTTAAAAAATTTTTTTTAAAAAAATTTTTTAAAAAAAAAAAACCCCAAAATTTTTTTTTAAAAAAAAAAAAAAAATTTTTTTTTTTTTTTTGGGGTTTTAAAAAATTTAAAAAAAAAGTTTTAAAAAAAAACCGGAAAAAAAAAAATTTTTTTTTTTAAAAAAAATTTTTTTTTTAAAAACCCCCCCCGGGTTTTTTTTTTTTAAAAAAAAAAAAAAAAATTTTTTTGGGGGGGAAAATTTTTAAATTTTTTAAAACCCCTTTTTTCCTTTTTCCTTTTAAAAAAAAATTTTTTTAAAGGGAAAAAAAAAATTTTTTAAAAAAAAAAATTTAAATTTACCTAAAAAATTTTCCTTAAACCCAAAAAAAAGGGAAAAAGGGGGGGGAAAAAAACCAATTTTTTAAAAAAATTTTAAAAAAATTTAAAAAATTTTTTTAAAAAAAAAAAATTTTAAAAAATTTAAAAAAAAATTTTTTCCCCCCCTTTTAAAAAAAAAAAATTTTAAAAAAATTTTTAAAAAAACCCCCCAAAAAAATTTTTTAAAAAAGGGGGCCCCAAAAAAAAAAAAAAAAGGGGGGTTTGGAAAAAAAAAATTTTTTAAAGGGGGGCCCCCCCCCCCCTTTTTTTTTTAAAAAATTTTTTTAAAAATTTTAAAACCCTTTAAATTTTTAAAATTTTTTTTTTTAAAAAAAAAGGGGAAAAAAAAAAAACCCCCCCCTTTTTTTTAAAAAAATTTTAAAAAAAAAAAAATTTTTGGGAAAAAAAATTTTAAAAAAAAAAAAAAAAAAATTTTTTTAAAAAAAAATTTTTTTTTTTTTTTTAAGGTAAAAAAAAATTTTTTTAAAAAAAAAAAATTTTTTTTTAAAAAAAAATTTTTTTTTTTTTAAAAAAATAAATTTTAAAAAAAAAAAAAGAAAAAAAAAAAGGGTTTTTAAAAAAAAAAAGGTTTTTTTCCCTTTTTTAAAAAAAAATCCCCCAAAAAAAAAAAAAAATTTTTTTTTTAAAAATTTAAAATTTTTTTGGGGGCCCCCCTTTTAAATAAAAAAAAAAAATTTTTCCTTTTTTAAAAAAAAATTTTTTTTTTAAAATTTAAATTTTTTTAAAAAAATTTTCCAAAAAAAAAAAAAAAAAAATTTTTTTTAAAAAAGGGAAAAAAAAAAATTTTTAAAAAAAATTTTTTTAAAAAAAAAATTTTTTTTTTAAAAAAATTTAAAAAAAAAAAAAAAAAAAAAATTTTTTTTTTTTTTTTTTTTTTAAAATTAAAAAAAATTTTTAAAAAAAAAAAATTTTTTAAAATTTAAAATTTTAAAAAAAAAAAAAAATTTTTAAAAAAAAAAGGGTTTTTTTTTAAAAAAGGTTAATTCCTTTTTTTCCTTTTTTTATTGCGATATCTTATAACTGATAATTTCAAAAGATAATATGGAAAAAATCCTTCAATTTTTATATAAAACATTTTTTTCTGTCTTCAAAAATAAAAGCTCCAGAAGCCACGTAAATATAATCAAAGACCCTGTACACATATTGCAGGCAATCAAAGACCTCTCTAATTATATGACATATAAAACTATTAACTGCTACATAAAGAATAGACCTTCAGTTCTGCGTCAGTTAAAAAAAATCCTTTTTGTAATACATCCCTTATTAATTCTTGGTTACTAGGTTTTAATATAATTTTTATTTATATTTTCTCTTAAATAATTCTAAAATGTATTGATCAACTTAATTTAAAAACCTTTAAAAACCAAATTTGTTTTTAGGTTAAGATAATTTTTTACCAAGTACAATAGCAGCAAAGACAGAGGCACAGAAGTTAAAATACATTTTTTTAGATATTTATAAATCACCTTTTCAGTAGAAAAGTGTAAGAATATACATATACTAGAATCATAAATTTATTGATGACATGGTTCCTAATTTACCTAGTTTCATTAAGTAATATTTATCATGTTAAAATTTTTATATGCTTAGGTTCTTAGAACCAGAAATATTTATTTATATTTACAAAAACTAATTATATTAGTTAAAAAAGTTCACAAAGTAACTTTCTTTGTATTCAAGCAGCTGTTAAGTTAAACTACTTAGCCTATGTGTCAATTTCTACATGATTGTAAAAGTAAATATGTAATAAAGATATTTGATGCATTCTATTTTTATGACAACACAATTATAGTTTTTGTTATTAGGGTATCTAAACATTTAAATAAATAATATAAATAAAATACTTACCAGTAAAATTAGGGCTTAAAGTCTTTGGGGCCAGAAGTATGTCTTTCCATAACTGTTCAAATTCAGGTATCCTGGCTACATTTTGCAGAAGCCTAACCAAGTCCCTTCCAATAACAAGACACTCTTGAAAATGTTCTCGCATAATACTAATTAAAAAATTCACTTCTTTTTGCCTTAAAGCGGCTAAATAAGGCGCATTGTGGTCTTCTATTAACCTTAAATAAGTATAGACTACGGAAGCTATTAAAATTGGAAATTTTTCTAACCAAGTCCTGTACTCGACGAAAACATCGAGCAAGGATTCTACTAAACTTAGGTTTTTAGGGCTGACATCACCTCCTGCAGCGTGTCGCATGAGGTTCCAGCACAAATTGTCCACATTACTAACATTATTCTTGATCATTTCTCGTAGCAGCCATACCAGCTGCTGCTTCACGATTTCAGTAAACCGTAAGTACTTATCCAACACTAACTGGGATAAATTAGTAACCACATGTCCGAAACCATCTCTAGTTATCAACGTTAGGTCCCTGTAACTCCTGGCCGCGTTGAGTGGTTCCGTTAAAATTGACACTAGCAGTCCGAACGACACTTCCTCATAACCTTTATCTTTGAGCAGCGCCTTGTTCAGAGCCTCGTGGGCGTCTTTATCACTAAGGTCCCCTCGAACGCTTTGTAAAAACTGGTAACTCCTCAAAAGTTTCTGAAACGAAAAACACGAAATATTTGAATTAGGCGCCATTCGCCGAATGACAGATGAAAATACAAATAAAAGAAGTTGACAGGGCGAGATTCACAATGGCGGACGAAGCACCAGCACTGCTAATAATACGAATTAAATTCATTTACCTCCTCTGTATCATCTTTATTTTCCACAGGAGTTGTTAAGAAAAGCCTAGAAGCCCCCGTCGACTTCGTTTCCATGTCGTAGAACGTGTATTAACGGCTGCTATAATTTTTTCACTAGTGACAAGTACGGGAGGGTATGCATCGTCCCATCCTCGGAAAATGTTTGTGAAAATCAAGCGCGCGTTGATATATACGTGCGTTGATATTTACGAAGTTAGGCGATCTAACCGTTGGGTTAGTTCGGGTGCGTTCGGTTACTGGTATTTTCAATGATGTGCAATAAAGTAATAATATTTAGGGATAATTAATAAGAATTTAATTATGAACAAGAAAAAAAAATTAAAATATAAATTCACAAGAACACATTTAAATAATATTTAAAATATATATTTCTAAATAATGAGTTAGATCAAACAATTAATTTAAAAAACGAATCTTCAGTGGCGTAGCTGCAAGTCTTGTTTTTATAGATGATAAATATTAGAATCGGTTACATCGAGACATTTTATTATTTCTTTAAAGGTAATTGCCTCGAAAGTTGCCTCCTCTCCGACTTTGACCAAATTTGGTATACCTGGGTTTTTTAGGGCGCTGATTACGAATCTGAAAAAATATTTTTTCGGCAATCTTTCCTTTTCGAGATATTCATCATCAAACTTGAAAGTCAAACTAACCTCATTTTCACTATATTCCCCTTCTTTTAGTACACAATTCTTGATTTTTACACTAAAGTGGCACACAATATTTTATAAACACCTTTTAAAACCTTGTATTTTTATTTATTTTACACTTTTTTCCCATTAAATTGCGAATTTTTAAGTTCAAAGGCAGCAGCCATATTTGTTTATAAAATTCCTAGTGTATACATGGTTGCGGCCACATTGAAAGTGAAGGTTTGCAATTAAATGAAAAAGGTGTAAAATAAATATAAAAACAAGTTTTTAAAAGGTGTTTGTGAAATATTGTGTGCCAATTTAGTGTAAAAATCAAGAATTCTGTGCAAAAAGAAGGAGGAATAGTGTAAATAAGGTTAGTTTGATTTTCAACTTTGATGATAAATATCTCGAAAACGAAACGTTGCCGAAAAAATATTTTTTCAGATTCGTAATCAGCGCCCCAAAAAACCCCCGTACAGCAATTTGGTCAAAATCGGAGGGGAGGCAACTTTCGAGATAATTACCTCTTTAAATAAATGAAGCTAATGAAAAAAAAATGTAAAATATTTTATTATTTAAAAAAATATATTTGTATGTTTTAGTTATATTGTCGCAAGGGGAAACTTCCTTTACAATTTACTAAAAAAATTACATTTATGTAGAATTTAAAATAAATATATATCTTTTTTATTCTGGAGAAAAAAAAAGCCCAAAAAAATTTTAAATTTTTTTTTTCCACTAAAATTTTAAAACCCCAAAGAAAAATAAAAATAATTTTTAAACATTTCTTAAGTAAATTTTTATCCCTTATGAAATATGGTCAAATAATTTTGTCCTTATTAGTAAATTAAATTAAAATGTAAACCTAAAATTTTTCAAAAAAAGCTATAAAAAAAACATTTAAAAATTTTTTTAAAATATTTTTTTTAATAGAGAACTATTTCTAATTCTAAAATTTTTTTAAATTAAAAAATATTTTTTCCTTTATCTGAGAAACCAAAATTTTTTCACTTAGGTGTCAGTCTCCATGGCATTCGAAATTTGGTCCTCAGTTTACCGGTGCTTTGGAAAACGGTTAATCCTCAGTTTACCTATGCTTTTTCAGGTACCAAATATTAAATCTGAATTTTGGTTCTCAGTTTGCATGCTCCCGCGAAAAGGTTATCTACGTCACAAGTGGCTAACCTTACGTATTTAGAGCGCCTGATTGCAGAGGCGACCGAGGCTAGGTTCCAATATATCATCTTGGTTGGAAGCGGAAAACACTTTTGATTTTTAATCAGTGGATTAGTGCAATTTATATTTGTTGATCAGTGTTTAGAACTTTAACCCGTTTTTTGTTAAATGTACTATTTTTTGTGGTAATTGCGATGAATTTTGAATGTGTAATTATCCCTTACATTTATTATGTGGCATATTTAATCGACATCAAACCGATTTATCTTAAAATTGAATAAAGGAACGCGATGGATTTTATATTTTTTGCTCTGAAAATGAAATACATTAACGCAGAAAAAAAAACTATAATTTGGAACTTGGCGACACAACTTTTTGGTCTGAGGACAATATTAAGGGGCCAGACGTAAACCCTAAATTGTAATTGGGCCGAAACTAATTATTTCTGAGAATAGATATTTGGAAGATGGTTTTTTAATAGGCAAAGGAAGAGATTGAACGTGTTTTTAGATCAAAATAAATTTTCTGCAAAGTGACCGTTTTTTGCTCACATTTTTGATATAAAATTTTGAGCATAAAAATATATGTCCCCAAAAAAATGGTGTGTGCTGGGTGTCGGACCAAGATTTTCTGACGTATTTTTTTCGCTGAACACGAATCTAAAGTCAAAATTGGGGGTCAATTAGCAAAAAATTGAGAAAAGGCTTCATTTCAGATATTAACATTTTTTTTTTAATTTAAACGTCAATATCTTTAAAACTATAAAAGACATACGAAATTTTGTATTACATAAACTATGTATTTTTACAAGACCTTTAATTTAAGTTATATAACCTTTTTGTCTAAATGCAATATTTTTCGAGTTATTATGAAAAAACCGAATTTTCAGGATTTGTTCCAGGTATATACCCCTTGAAAAAAATTTTTTTTTATTTTGGATTTTTTCTGCAAATTTTAAGTGATTTGGGATTTAAGTAAATAAAATGGAAGACTTATAATAAAAAAAAACCCAAAACTTACATAAATAAAAAAAATTTGAACTGAAATTTTGTTTATTTGTCAAAATTATATTTTCGTTTATATCTCCTTTATTATTTATCTTATCAAAAATGTTTATATTACTTTTTATATAGACAATTTAGAAAGCTCTATTTGTTGTTTTATGAAATTTTTTGTATCTCTTATAGTTTATATAGCCGTAGTCCAAACATTCCGTGGTAGCAGGTTTCTGCCGGTAAATAAACCGTATCGGTTTTTTGGGTTTTTCTCTTTTTGCGTTGCCCCCAATTTTTGATTTAGATTCTGGAAAAATCAAAAATTTAGTCACCCGCACAAACTTTTGTCCCTTGTTATGACAAAAAACTTTAAAAACAACCAGCCTGTTTGAACTCTAATTTGATCTTTAGCGACCCTTTTACTTACTCAAAATTTGGTAAAGAAAAACTTACTTGTTTTTCTTCTTCCCCACTTTTTTTTCACAGAAAATCATTCAAAATATAAATTTAGATTTAAAAATACAAATTTTACAAAATCAGGGAAATTTTGAATTTAAAATTAAAAAGCTAATTTCCATCCCCAAATGAGAACTCCATTCTTTTCATAAAGTTTTCGTAAATTAATGTAAAAACCAAAGAAGGTTTTAAAATTGTTCGATTTTAAACCATTTCCAAAAATTAATAGTTAGTTTAGATCGCATTTTGCAAAAAATATTAATTTTATTTTGAGTAAATTCAAATTTTCTAAAAATATGCATTTTAAAATTTGGAAATGCCCAAAAGAAAAAAATAAAAAAAAAACGTACTAAACTTTTTCTTAAAATTTTTTGCTTAAGTCATTCTTAAATTAATATGACCCGATTATAGAAGAATATTTAAAGTTATTGCGTTTTTTCCTGTTTTACCGAAATAAGATGGTAGAGAAAATTTTACTCTTTGTAAAAAATTATAGTACCTATCTTGTAATTAAATAATTTTAAATTTAATATATAACTGTTTACGCAAAAAAGATACTTTTTTATACTTTTGATACAACTTTGAAATTTTAAAACGATAAGATAACTTATTGGTGAGGCAGTATTATACTATATACATATTGACATCCGGTATAGCTTAGTTTTGTAATGTTATTCTTCAGAACTTATATTCAGTGTAACACTACACCTTATGTATACATATTTAAGAGAGTATTTGTACAAATAATTTTTAGAAAAAAAGTCCTACTAAGAACGTGATGTCAGTGGCGTAGATATCGGAGGGCTAGGAGGTGCAGTGAACCGCGGCCAAGAAGCTCATGGGGGCCCCTCGGTCCCTTAATCGATCTGCGAAACTGTGAAGTAAATTTTGTAATCACATGAAGAGTTTTCGACTTTTTAGCTTCTTGCTACCAAATCTCTAACAGCTTAAACTAAACTTATTGCAACAGGTCTTTAAGTATGACTTATGACAAATTAGTTTAAAATAATTGAAATTTGTAGGAAGTGCCCCTAACGAATAATCATGCACGTTAAATCACGACTTTACAGTCGCTACAAAATAAAAAGTAAAACATAACTTGGTATGAAATCGTCGAAACATTAAAATAATAACTAGAAAATTATTGGGTTTCAAAATAGAACATCATTTTAATGAGCGCATTATTAATTATAAGGATGACAGAACATATCTCAAATATGCTTTAGTACGAATTCCAAAGTAAAATGCAATTTTAATTCTCAACAAAACATCCCAAAGCGATTTTTTTATCGAGTCTTGCAGTGTGAATTTCATAGATTAAGTTTTATTCCATGTAATTACTTTAATTGAAATTAATTTTAATCATAATCATAATTAATCATATTTATTAATTTTTTTTATTTCAAACATGTCAAATATTTTTTAAATTCTTAGGGTTTTTTTAGGCTTAAAATGAATTTATATCCAAACCCCGCAAAAAACCAACCATAAATCCAAAATTTTTTTTTTATTACTATAACAAAAACTTTAAATTGATTTATTTTTTTTTTTTTTTTCCTTAAAACTTTTTTGTTTCCAAATCCCCTGGGTTCCCCTTTGGCCCCAAATTTTAACTTTATAGCAACACGAAAAAACCCAAAAATTTTTAATTTTTCAATTTATTGAATGAAAAAAAATTTCTTTTAAAAAAAAGAAAGTAGAAATTAAGTTTTTTTGTCAAAATTTTATGGGGGGTTTTGATTTCCATTTACAATCTTTATAAAAAAGATCCTTTTAAAAGGAAAATTTTTGAAGTTAAATTTCATCCCCCAATTATGGAAATATGGTTTACCGAAAAAATATTAATACCATATTTAGACCCTTTTGGGGGCCCCAAAAATGATTTAAAAAAATATATTTGGTTTTTTTTTTAAAGGTTTAAAGTTAAATTTTAAATTTTTTTTTTTTTAATTTACTTTTAGTTTTTAATAATTTTTTTTATTTTGCTAAAATTTTCCTTTGTAAATTTTAATTTAACTTTTTTATTTTAGATTTTTTTAAAAAAATCTTTTTTTTAAAATTTTTCAATTTTCCCTTTATTGATAAATAAAAAAAAATAAATAAAAAAAAAATATTTTTAAACCCACCCCCCAAGGCGGGTTCAAAATTTTTTTTTTTTATTAAAAAAAACGTGAAAAATTTTTTTTAATATAAAAAAAAAATATTGATTTTGGAAAAAAAATTAAATAAAATTATGGTTAAAAATTTTGCAGTTTTTTATTTTTTTTTGTAGCCCTTTTATTTTTTTTGAGATTTAACTTTTAAAATTTTAAAAAAATAATAACGCAAATATTTTAAAAAATTAAAAAATTAAAAAAAAATTAATAAAAAAAATATATTTTTATAATTTATAAAAAAATTATATAATATTTTTATTAAAATATTTTTAAAAATTTTTATAAAAAAAATTTTTTTTTTTAAATATTTGCTAATAAAATATTTTTTCTTACAATAAGTTCCAGCACCGTCTTTTAAAAAAATAATTTAAAATGTTCTATTTTTGAAGAAAAAATAATCACAAGGCCTCGGGAAAAGGGGATAACCGGGGACGGTTTTTAAAAATTTTTTTAAAACGCTCCTTGATCATTGGAAACTTTAATAAAATAAAATTTAATCTTTTTTAAATTTAAAAAAAAAATTTCCTTTTTCATTTATATATGCGGTGCTTAAATTTTCGTTTTTTTCCTCCTACGGTTATTTTTTTTAAATTTTTTTAAACAAAAAAAAAGCCCAAAGGTTTAAAATTTTTGGGTTTTTTAAAATCCCCAAAAATTTTTTAAATTTTTTTAAAATTTAATTCAATTTTTTTTTAAAAGAAGTTATGTTCAGTATTTGAAAAAAATTAATAAATTTGAATTATTTTAAAGGTTTTTTTTAGATTAAACTTTAAAAAACTTTTTTTTAAATATCACTTCTTTCTGAAAAAAATTTTTTTTAAATTTTTTTTAATATTATTATTTAAATCGATAATAAAAATATTTAAACGATGAGCTATACACATAGAAGCATAGAAGATCTAGAAATGTTAAGCGTCCTGCCAGGTATATAACACCCCAAATAACACCCAGATAGAGGAGGCACTTATTATTATTATTATTTTTCAATTAAATAAAGTTTAAATTTCATTTTAGTTAAATTTTTAAGTGGATTGGTATGGGTACAGTTATTGGACCAAAAAAAATTAAATAAAATATCCGTGCCACTAGGTTATCCCCCATTGCCTCGAGGCACATGTGTATTAGTTTGTTTCATGCAATGAATAGAACATTTTGAATGAATTTTTAAATGGATCGGATCTGGTATACTTACTTGTACCAATAAAATATAGTTATTAGCGAAATTTTTAATGACCAAAATCACTTTTTTGCGTATATCTACTTTATTACTTATTTTATTTAAAATGTGTATATAACTATTTTTATAGAACTAACTAAAAGGCATATTTTTTGCCTATTACATCTATAATGTTTTCCAAATATGTCTTAACCAGTGCAAAATATTAAAGAAGAGTAAGAATTCGAAAAGTTAGGCAATCAAATTGGCCATTTAATTCTTTTATTAGAAGAAAACAGTGGCGACAGAGGAAAACAATCGTGAGGGAGTAAAAGGTCATGACCCCCAGAGAGTACAAGATGTGTCAAAAAAAAACCCAAAAAATAATAAAAATTTAACCGCCGGTACATTGGTAATCAAGCCTTGGAAAACCATCGAATAAATTGAACGTGGAGGATACATTTATCTGACGTTTTTTTCTTAAATTCTTAAAATCATTTGCACATTTACACCCTTTAATATGTATTGCGTGTGCGGTTATAAATGTAGCCCCCCAATAACTTTTTTATTTGACGTTTGGGAAAAACGAGTTTAGTATAAAAGTTTGGTGGGTCAAAATACAATTTTTAAAAAACTTTCTTTTACTTATACAGGGTGTTTCAGAAAATCTGAACGTGGTCCTACTATTTTACTATTTTATTTCAAATAAGTCCTCTATTTTTTTTTAAGATTTGCGTTTTTTTTTTAAATTTAAAAAAAAAGTTTTTACCAGTACATCTTAATTCTTCTTAATCCAAAAGTTATTTAAAACTTTTAGTCTTGAGAAAAATAAAAAAATAATAATGAAATTGAAAGTTGTTTATTTTTTTTTATTTTTTAAATAGCGAAGAAAAATAGATTTTTAATTTTTTGACCCCCTAACACCCTTTTAAAAGTTATGCAAAAAATCATGAAGCTAGATGTACTAAAGACACATAAGCTTTAATTGTTTTTTTTTCATTTTATATTTTAGATTTGTTTAAACTTTGTTGTGTAATGTTGACATGCACTTTTTTAATATCTAGTAGGCTTAAATAAATTTGTTAAAAAGTTTTCCTATTTGTCAATATTGTATCGATATGCCTTATGGGCCCTGCAAGTGATGAATAGTTTCCCGGGCCCGACTGTAGTTAACTATATAGTTGAAAACTGATATTTTTATATTTAAAGTATGACTATTTACAGGGGTGAATTTACGCAAAGGCTGAAGCCTAGGGCGGCAAATATGGGCGGCAAATTTACGAATAATTTTTAAAAAAGTTTAATCGTAAATGAATAAAAAAAACTTTTTTTAATATTTAACGAATCGATAAAAAAATTAAGCCAAATTTACTTCATTTTTTATAAGAATTACTAGTGTAGTTTACATCTTTTTAATGCTAAATTTTTCGTTCTAGTATCCAAAAAATATTGACATATTAGGGCGGCAAAAATATATTAGCCTATAAGCAGCAAAAAGTTAAATCCGGCCCTGACTATTTACTATTTTTAAAAGTTTCCTTGAAGCTGTTAGACAATGTTATTGTTTCAATAACTCCAAAATCTTGGATTTTCATTGTCTTTCTTTGTTAATTAGTACACAACGTTGTGGTTAGTGATGTAGGTATCTCCACTCCAACCGTTTTCAAGTGTGTGTTGTGTGTAGGTACGTGTGTACCAATTACCAATTTTGATATTATTTTTAGATGTGTTATGTTGATTTCCTTAAGGTCGCATGATAAAAACAAATGTTTTTGTGAAATACTAAATTATGGTTTCACGGTGGTTTCCACAAAACACATTTCACCATGCCTACTTGCTGATTTTGTAAACAGAGAGGAATTACAAAATAAGAATAACAACACGGTAAATACATGTACCGTATTTACGGTATTTGAGCTCCCTATTAATATAATCAAGCAACTAGATATTTAATGACTTGTATGTTTGGTTGTCTAATGATAGTTGCGTTTAAGGTTAAGAATGCAAAATATTAAATTTACTTTATGACCTTTAATCATATACCTTCTGGAGAGAGCCTTGCCGTGCGAGAGGGAACGCGCCAATAAGTCTAATCTCTTTTTCTCTCGCTCTGCGTGCTGATTTGCCGGCGCATTTTGCCGCAAATAGAGCGAGAGAGAAAGAGATTAGACTTATTGGCGCTTTCTCTTTCGCAAGCTTGTTTGCACGGCCGAGCGGCAAGGCTACTCAAGGTCGGTATATGCACGTAGTGTATAATAGCAACACGGGAATGCGACTAGAATTTAACCTTTTTATTAATTAAGGCGATTTATTTTCTAAGCACAATTGCACTTTAATGGCTGCGTTTATTTGGAGCCCTGCAGTAGCGATTTCTCATGCAATACTTGTCGGGTTAGGTGTTAAATGTTATATCACCACAGGAGTTCTATGTTATAATGTATATGTCGCAGCCAAGTAGCTTAATTAGCCGTTTAATTAACAGCCTAGCCTCTTTACTAAGCAGCGGCGTTCAACTAGCTGCCTGAATGATATTTAGCCATTTGATCAAACTGCTAGGCGAATGACTTGGATCGGTGACGTTTTATCACTTGCCTAGCCTGTTCATTTCAATTTAGTTCCACTTTCTGCCATCTAGCGCCGAAACTCTCCAAACTGTCAATATGACGTCGACAAACAACAAATTTTATGGTGTTTTTTAAAGTTTAATGAAAAATAGTAGATAATTTTTAAAGCGAATTTCTATTGAAAACTTGTTGACCAAAACTAACCACAACCAACCACCTCTGATCTCATGATTTTGAAAGAACAGTAATATGTTACATTTTAAGTATATTTAATAATGAAATTTCTTATGTCAGATGTTTCATCCTTTTTTATTTCTGTCACATGGTCACCCTACCGTACGATTGGCCTAGCATTAGCCAGCCAGTTTATTAAATTTTGTAACAACGTTACGGCTGAATATTATTCAGGCCGCTGGTTGAACGGCGCTGTTTAATAAAGAGGTAGGCTGTTGATACAGAGCACTTTACTAGAAGATAACCTTGCGATTTAATTGTACGACGTTGCGGCTGACGTCACTCAATGCAAAAATTCTGCTTTCGTTGGGAAAGCTAGTGTTTTAAACGCGCTTTAACGTTTATTGTATTTTTGATTATTTAAAAATATTAACATTAAACAGAAATCGGAATGCCACTATTAAAACTCGCGTTTCTTGGGGAAATTGTCATCGAGTTACTAAAGCTGGAAGAATAGGCTTATTCAGCGCGTGGTTTATCTTGCCGGTAATAGTGATCATGTTATTAAACAGCACAAGGTCCTTTATCATAAGAATGGCCTAAGCATTAGCCAGCCAGTTTATTAAATGATGTAATAAACGTTACGGCTGAATATCATTCAGGCCGCTAGTTGAACGGCGCTGTTTAGTAAAGAGGCTAGGCTGTTGATTAAACGGCTAATTAAGCTAGTTGGCTGCGACATATACAAAAAAAGAAATTGTAGTCTTAAAAATATTAAATGAAAGAAGAAGAAAGAGATTTCCACTATGGCCAACAAAACGCAACGATTATTATAATCGTTGGGCGAAACGTACTTCAGAAATTACAAAGCCTTTTTGGAAACGACCACTGAGGGCACAAAAAAAGACGATTTTTTAACTTAAAAGGACCAAACGGTAATTCCGTAATTTTTTACTTATCGGGCTCACGGCACGGAGTTTTTTTGGGGCGCTGATTACCAATCTAAAGTCAGATTTTGTCGAAAATTTCCAGTTTTTAAGTTATAACACCCTACTCGGACCTAACCTCGAAAACGCACAAATTTTCCTAAAACTCCTCCTTCCAGTTTCTGTTTGACCTCCGACCAGTTAGATGCAGTCGATAAAAAACTACATACTTTTTTTGCGGGAAGGCAGTTGTAGGAATCGTATCTACTGTATTTCTCGTCGCGGATCAAGAAAAAATTCACCCGACCATTTGGAGTGTTGTGAAAGTGTAGTTTCGGTATCTGGAGTGATTCCTATAATCCTTTTTTTGGGATCACACGTGGTGACGTTGACCAAAAAAAGGAACTGAAAGAAACCGGTTATATCTGGATTATGTTGCTGCATTTTCTCGACAACTGTATGTGCCTTTAAATAGCTTGACTAATTGAATTAGTCGGGGGCTTCGACACGGTTTCTAGCCGGACTACATCGGAGTCCCCAAGAAATATGTCTAGCTCCTTTCTTAACCCAATTTATCTGGAGTGTAACCAGTACGGAAGGGTCGTTCCGTCTCCTGTTAAGCTTTGAAGGGGTGAGTGCACGCTGGCAAATGATCTAGATGTCAAGCTATGGGCTTAAAACCCCAGAACAAATAAAACGAACTCCTTTGAAACTATGATAACATCGTCGTATTTCACTTCTTAGAACCTAGATGTGTCGTTTAGAAAAATTTAATTGGATTGAGAAATTTTAAGAAAAAAATAAGACTTAAAATATCCCGGAGCCCCGGTCTGTTTTACCGGACACTCCACCAAATATGCTGGCAGATTGCCTTGTAACACTGCCAACGAAGGTGAATGAGCATAGCCCATCAGGACCAGAGCAACTGAAAAAAGACCTCCGATCGGAAGTGCTGCGATAGAAAAACTACAAGTTTTTTTCCGGGAAGGGGCTGAAGGAGCTGTATCCAGTTTTTCCATCGGGGTAAAAGAAACTCAAGCCAAACGATGGGTCCTTCTTCGGGGGCTAAGCGCTGTGAGGATGATTCCTATATCTGTTTCTTTCGGGGGCCCCCAAGCACGAGGAATTTTCCTAATGGCGGAAGAGGGTTTTGGGCGCTCAGCAAGAGGAAGAAATAATTAACCTAAGAAATTTACCCAATATTTTTATATTTTGATGAAGTTTTCGAGAAGTTTTAAATTAATTATTAATGTATTGGTGAATAACATTCAGCGAATTAGATTTTGTAAAAGATTTTACAGTAAGTGAACCGATAAATTATTTTTGTCTTTTGCTTAATAACATAAAATTAAATTTACTTATTCTCAGTTTGCTATATTATTCTTGTTTTTGCTTTATACCTTTAGAAAGTGTTAACTTTCCCTAGCTGTCTTCGTTATACATGACAAACAAGCGATTTTGTTTATTTTATACGTTCTCGCAACATTTTATCCCCTTGATGTCATGTTATAAAATTTGGTTCATATAAAACAACTGAACATAATAATTCTATTTTGTTAAAAACGTTACTATTTTTTTTTTGTACTATGTCACTGGGGCTGCCATTCTCCGATTTTGGGGCGTCTGAGGGCGATCCAGAAATGGTTCTTAAAAAGGGTCCAGGTAAAACTCAAAGACACTTTTTGTGACAAGGAAAACCGGGTTCATTGGAACATAAGTAATAATCTCGGTAATTTTTTACTTATCGAGCCCACGGCCGATTTTATTGAAATTTAGTATACAAGGGGTTTTTTGGGGCTCTTATCACGAATCTGAAGTCAAATTTTATCAGACACTTCTAGTTTTTAAGTCCTTGAAACTGGTCACAGTCAAACTGAATGATTTATTTTATGGTAAAACATTTATTATTTATTAGAATACATTTATTTTTACGTTTCTTTAGTCGTTATTTTACATAAAAAACACCACCAAAAGGAAAATATTTTTACTTTTAAAAAGTCAATAAAACTATCTTGGGATTTTTAAGCCATGGTACAACTTGAAAAACAATTGAAAAGCACCTACTTTTTAAATTTTAATTGTGTTAAAATGAAGTTAACATTAATTGCATTTAGTCGTTTGTGTTTTAAAAAGTCAATTACCTATTTAATATTTACCTCATCAACAAATCCAAATTCAGGGAAATGCGCCCTTGCCTTACTTGTAGTAATATCTAACTTCTAAATAAAAACACCTTGCAATATAACTGCAGAAGTCCTTTTAACAAAGCAAAAAAACTAAAATTGGAACTCGGCAACACTTGTGTCGTCACATGGCGTTTGCGTGTGACGACACATTTAAAGGGCCAGAAGTGAACTTTAAATCGTAATTACGCCAAAACAATTTTTTTCTGAGAAAATATCGAGGAAAATATATTTAAAAGATGTTTATGTAATAGGCAAAGGGAGGGATTTGATGTGTTTTTAAATCAAACACTAATATTTTTTGTAAAAGTATTAAATAACTAGCATTTCGCCCGCAGCTTCCATACAAACTTTCATTCCCCCATTCTACACATTTACGGGTAAGTTTTCTAAAATCCTTTCTTGGCTGACTTCTCCTATTTTTCTGGGTAATTAGAAGCCTAATTATCAACTCCCATATTAACAACTTCAAAAATAACGATTTTTTAAATAAAACTAATTATAAATATTAAAACAGATTATCTTTAATCGTAATTAATAACCTACATAACAATTTTCATACTTCTATGCCACAGATTCGAGTGCATGCATGAGGATCTCGGAAACCGTAAGAGATACGAAGTCGGTTAAATTATTGCAAAGTTGCGCATTTAGGTGCCTAACAACATGCCGTTTAGAAAGTTGTAAAATTCCGAGTACTTCCGGAGATATCCGGAAAAAAACCGAAATTTGCTGATTTCGTTTTTATTTTTTGCTGACGTTAATTCAAGGCGTCGATAATATTTTTTCCTGGGAGGGGTAATTTTAGTATCGGAAAAAACAACTCTGAACACAAACCTGCCAAATATGTTACATAAACTGTTATTTGCTGGAAAATAATCCTGTTGTTATTGAGTCAAAATCATGGTCAAAGTTTATTGATTTGCACATTCGACTTCGGGAGAATATATTTGCCGACGACGTGGTAGGTAGGGTTTTGGGGGTAATTACCCCCATTACCCCCACCCCCCTCATCGACGCCCGTTACCTGCGTTAATTAAGGGAATATGAAAAAACAAGACACTTTCTTATGTCCACTTTTTAAGCTCTACAAAACAGCGTTGAGAAATTTTCCGTACCACGTTTCGTTTCCGTTAAACCATCATCAACTTTATTTTTTTAAATACGACACTTAATTGTTTATTGCATTTTTTTTAAGCAGTTATAATCCCAATTACAATGATGTACAACACTTAATATTTTTTGTTAAATAAACATTTTCCATAAGAGACAATGAGTTAGACAAGGAACGCACATCATTTCTTATAGGGGCGTTACATATTTGTTAATAAATATTAAGTCTTATACATTTTTGTAATTGGGATAATAAGGGGTTCAAAAAAATTAAATAAAAAACCCAGGTCCGTATTTAAAAAAATAAAGTTGATGATGATTTAACGAAAACGAAACGTCGTACGGAAAATCTCTCAACGCTGTTATGTAGAGCTTAAAAAGTGGCCATGAGAAAGTGTCTTTTGTTTTTTCATATCTCTTTAAATAACGTCAGAAAAAAATAAAAACGAAATCGGCAAATTTCGGTTTTTCCCAGATATCTCCGGAAGTACTCGGAATTTTGCAACTTTCTAAAGTAGACATGGTTAGTTACGCAAATACACAACTTTGCCATAATTTAACCGACTTCGTATCTCTTACGGTTTCCGAAATTCCCATGCATGCACTCGAATCTGTGGCACCCTGTATATAAATATTAATCCTCCTGTTTTTTTCAAAAAGGTTTTATAAATGTGGTACATAACTGCATCGGATATTCAGTTTTTAAAAGTTGGAACTGTTCCAACTTTAAATATAAATAATTATAAATTTCACCTTTGAGTATGATTCTTCAAATGAAATGAGCTTTTTAATAGTTTATGGCTCATTTCTCATAAACTAGTCAATCAAACGAAATGTTAAATAAAAATTAAGACATAATCTCAGTTTCGTTTATAATCAACCTGAATAACAAGACTGGAAATTTGGATGTAAACTGTAAATTGTTTATATGTGTTGTCAGCTGTTTTATATTTAAATGTTTTACAGAAAGTATTGTTAAAATAAACACATTTGTAAAGGGAATTTGTTTGTTTAAAATAATGAAAAACTCGTGGAAATGCAAAAAAAATCTGGTTTAATCATGTTTCTTAAAATAAGCTTATAAAATACAAAACCAATTAATTTTAAAATTATTTGGAACATTTGGTATACAAAATAAATCCGATTTTTTATTTCCCTACATTTTTTACTCTAGTGCCCGAGACCACTAGACTTAAGTCATAGTATTAGTCCAGGCAGTCAAGCATTTCACCTCCGAATTTTTTATGTATGCACCGATTTATTTGAAATTTTGACAGATGATAGATGGATGGTCGAAAAGGAAAATATATATGGTGCCGATGTGCGCAACCACCCCTGGGTCGGATGCCACCCCTTCTCGGGGTGGGCAATTTTTTACCTAAAATACCTCCAGAAATCGATAGATAAGCAAATTTGAAGTGAAAAATGTTATGTTAAGTTTTTTCGCCAGATCAATAGTTTTTGAATTATTCGCAATTGAAATGTGCGATTTTTCGTTAACAACACCTCATTATTCAATTGTTTTTTACGCATAACTCTGTAATTATGCGTTTTATTGAAAAAAGTGCATTGGACAAAAATGAAGCTTATAAAAAAACAAAAAAATTGAGCTATTTATGAAGATCTTAAAGTTCTACCTAAGGCAAGTTATAGCTGCTTGAAGATCTTTCATTTTTCGTGATTAGGTACTTAACCTCAAATAACGGGAAAAGGATACATTTTTCAACAAAAAGTCATAGAATATTTTTTAAAGAGCATAAAAAGACCTTTAAAATGAGTACCGATAAAAGCCTTTTTGACCAAAATTTCAGTGAGATATGGTGTAAAATAGTTAAAACTAAAAAAAAAAATCGCAATAAAACTAATGTCATTTCATTCAAAATCAAAATTAAACTTATTCCTTGCACCAATTACAATTATTTGTATGTTATTTATGACATCTAAAGGTTTAACTGATTGGAGATGCACAGTTTTGAAAAAAATGAGCTTAAATTATATGTTTTTTTTTTGATTTTTAAAAAATTTTCTTTTTCTTATTTTAACTCCAAAACCATAAGAGATACGAAAAAAACTAAAGGGTAGAAAAATGTAGCATTTTTTATGAAGATTATTTTCCTTTTTTTTTGTAGCATAAAAATTGACGGAGTTATAACCGATTTAAACTTTCACTATAGTGCGAGGACTGCTTCTCCGCAGCCCTTTGACCCTTTATCTATAAAATATAAAGGGTCTCAAGCCCTTCTAACATACATAGGCTTGTAGCCCAGAAAATTACCTTTAAAATGATTTTTTGTACGATGTGATAGCTTTAAAATTAATAGTTACCATAGACAAATATACTAAAAAAGAGACTGCTTGATTCCGTGTATAACTTTGGGGACAAGATGAGTAGTGGCGACGCCAACGGCGTACGGAATAAATTATCAACGCCTGGCGGGAAATTTAAATTATAAAAGCATTTTTTTTTTTTAGACAAAACAGATAGTCTGGGATTTTATTGCAGAGCAGTTTCTAAATAAAACAATACAACTCAAATATTAAATATTTAATTTATATAATATACATAAATTCTTTTAATTTAAATTTTTATAAATGTTTAAATATTTTTATTTTCTTTTTTGTTTTAAATTTATTTTCTTGATCTTCCCTGTAATTATCTTGCCAATACTTTCTAATTAATAATGTTATACTGTGTTGTAATTGGAGAATAACTTGTCTTTATGATTTTTACATGTGTACCATTCAAAATTAAGTTTGTTTTGTAGAAAAAGTTGATTTTTTTTTCGAATATCATTAACGTGGCCATATTTCGGCAAAATAATCATTACTACGCCATGTACATAAGCTATAACATTTAAAACGTCTTCCGTAACATATATCAGTCTTTTTTTATTTGGTACATGGCCGGAGCCGGAACTATATCTTGTACCCTTTGCCCTTACAAAAAGTCCTACAAAATTATTTAACTTTGATGGCTTTTCATAAACAAATTTTTTTCCAAAATGTCACTAAAGCATACCTTAGACAACTTACTCAGAGTAATAATAGTTTTCGTCAAAGAAAATATACTTTGTTCGTTGTTCGTTTTCGTTATACAAAAAATTTAAAAAATTTTTTAATCAAAAATTCAATAAACAAATCAGTTTCCTTTTTTAAATATTATTTTAACATTTGGGACCGAACCGGTACTAAAAAAAAAAAAACTTTTCCTTTTTCTCTAAATCTTAAAAAGGGCCCCCTTTCGGGAAAAACCCATTTTTTTTTATGTATATACACTATATTTAAAAAAATTAATTGTGTTCAGGGGAATAAGCTTTAGAATAACCAAATCGGTGCATAAAAAAAACGGGGTATGACACTTTTTGAGCTTATTTTAAAAAAGGAATTTAAGGGCCAAAAAAAATGTTTTTGCTACCCAAAATCGTCATAGAAAAACCATTTTTTTTTTTTTTTTTTTGGGATATTAGAAATTACATCATCCATTGCGAGATCTTAGTATCGGACCCCCCTTCGAACCCCCTTTAAAACCTAAGAAAATTGTGATTTTAAATTACTTTAGAATACAGGGTGCCTGATAATGTCCTCCGGGGGTATTTCAAAAACCTATTTTAAAAAAATATTTATTAAAACCAGCCTAAAAAAATTCGGGAAAATTTTTTTGGGGGCACCACCCCAGAGGGCGTGTAAGAAAAAATTGAAAACGGTTTAAAAAATTCCAAAATTTACGTTGATTTTTTCACAGCATGTCAAAAGAAAACTTTTTTAAGGTTTTTCCCTAACCTGTCAAATTTTAAATATGGAAGGAAAAAAGGGAAAAAATTTAAAAAAAATTAAAAATTCTTTGGCAACCGGATTATTAGGTCTTTTAAAAAAGTTTTTTCCGGGGTTAAGATAAAATATTGGTGAAGTTAATTTATTTTTTTTCCCCGGCGTTTTGTCAAAGTTATAAATTTTGTCAATTTTTTTTTTAAAATTTTTATTATAACCCTGGTAAAAAAAGAGACTTAATTTATGAAAATCGGGGGTTTTTTTTTCCCCCCCCCCAAAAAAAAAAATTAAAAAAAATTTTAATTTTTTTTCAAAAATGAAAACTTTTTTCCGGTTTTTTTTTTCCCCTCCTCCCCCTTTTTTATTTTTTTTTTTTTTCCAAAGGGTTTTTAGGGAAAAAAGGTTTAAAAGAAAAAAAAATTTTCCTTAAAAATTTTGACATGTTTGGGGTAAGAAAAAACCAAAATTTTCCAAAACAATTTTAAAAAAACCTTTTTTTAAATTTAAATAAACCGTGTTTTTTTTTTTTGTTTTGGGGGGTTTTTTTCAGCCGGGTAATTTTTTAAAAAAAATTTTTTTGAAAATTTTTTTTTAATTTTTTTTCCAGCCATTTTCTTTGGGGGGTTTTTAAATTTTTTTACCCTTTTTAAAAATATTTTTTCCCGAAAAAGCTTCATTTTA